>JAVJIF010024133.1:0-51004 GCA_038442645.1 Agave tequilana
ACACCAGGGAAAAAAATATGGAACCAAAGATATAAAGAAAGGTACCAAACTGTAAAACAAAGATCATATTCTCCTCAGTTTAGTGGTTATTAAAGATATAGTTTCAAGTTATAAAGAGCTACTGACCATATCAATACCAGCATTGGACTCCAGCTTGGACCGAGTATGTGTAATTTGCATCTGTGGATTTTGGTTAACTTATCAATGCCCTGCCAATCTGAGATGACAAAACCCTGAAGGCATAAGTTAAAGTGCAACATTTAGTGATAGTATAAAAAACAGTGGATGATGCTTCCACATATGAAAGCTCTCTGATGATGATATGCAGTGCATTGTATCACTTACCCTAAACTTGAGAGTGTTTTTGAGGAAGCCAGTGATAAGACCGCGATTGGCAATGCATTTTCACTCCATTCCAACTTGAAAAGACACCATGACCGTGGATACACCCTTGATGATGGCGTTGTAGTAAGCTGCATGTGGATGCTAAGAAGCCCATGACGATCAATAATGGTGTTGTTCTCATTGATTCCTTCATATGTCCCACCATCACACCAACAAATGCTTAGCACAGGCTGCAACTTTGTCCCTGTCCAACCAGTAAACTGAATGTGAGAGAATGGTAAAGAGAGGATACAAACATGAAATGTCACGTCCTTTCATAACCAGTCTTAAGTTTAATGGCAGCTGCAATGTAGCACTATCATGAACTGTGAAACTCATAACTAAATTCCTTATCTACGGAAATTTCTTTCAAGTAGTAATTTTGAATTCCAAACTTTTGACATCACATGTAATCTGAATACCCCGGTGTGTGTGTGCGCGCGCGCAAGCGCGCGCACAGTGACCATACATTTGACTTGATTACCCTTATGTGTGTGCCAAGACGTGCATATCCATTGTTGAAGTATACCAATCAATGTTAAAACTTTTTTCCTCAAAACAATGTCAAAATCTTTCAAATCTTCAGTGGTATAATTATCTCATTTTTTCACAGCTAGAGATGGCTTGAATACAATCATATGTAAAAGGAAAAATGTTGAATTTTTCTTTCGAGGAAAGGTAAAATGTTAATTATTTTCCCTGTAATTTTGACTTGGATTATTCGGTAGAGATCAGAATATATATGCTTCATAGTGGATAATTGATAAATGTATGAACCTATGATCAACATGATCAATGTAGATTGATCTCTGGAAACCATGGAGACCTCAAGCACTTTCGATCACCTCTAAAGCTAGTATTTTCACTTCTCTTCTATATAAATTTTCCTGTTCAAACGCTTTTCCCCCCAATAAATGGTCCTCACTGATGCATCAACAACCAAATTAAAGAGAAAACTGTTTCACAGAACATATACAGAACAAAACCTTTCATAACTATTTGACAGATAATTGTTATTTATTATATAAGGAGAAAGACCATAAACTACTCCTTGTTTTTTATTTATAATTTTTTTCTTCAAATGGATGTTCATCTACTACTACACACAACAACACAACTTAGCCATTTGTCCCCCAGTATTTGGGGTAGGCTACATGAACCAAAAGAGAATTACGCCAGATAGGGCATGGATCACTTTCTTTCTCCACTTATTCCTATCGAGCATATGCCTTCACTTCAAATACCTTTTAGCCTCTATATCTTGTCGTATTATCTCCATCCATGTTTTTCTTCGGTCTCTCCTGCCTCTTGCTCTTTTAAGTTTTAACTTGTCCTAATTTGATACACTCTACTACTCTACTTCGTCGACTGATACATCTGTAGGTCTACGACGCACATGACCAAATCATCGTAGGAGGTTTTCTCTCATCTTTTTTTTCTATAAAGGTTACACCTATCTTAGTACGAATATCCTCATTTATATCTTATCTCTTCTCTCTCGTGTTATCACACATCCAACGTAGCATGCGCATCTCTGTTACACTCATTTTCTGAGCATGATATTTCTTTATATAGCCTAACATTCTGTGCCATATAACAAAGCTGACATAATAGCAGTCCGATAAAACTTTTTCTTCAGCTATACGGAATGTTACGATCACATGAAACTCCTCTTGCGCTCCTCCATTTCAACCACCGCCGTCTTGGATCCGATAGTTGACCTCACTATTGATTTTCCATCCTTTTGGATAATAGAACCCAAGTACTTAAAATGACTACTCATCGGTATTTCTTATCCATCTAGTCTCACAATAGTATAATCTCAGATTCTCCGTTTACTGAATTTACACTCCATATCCTGTTTTAGCCCTACTTAATCTAAAGCCTCGAGGTTCTAGAGTTGCCTCCATAACTCCAATTTGACATTTACCCCACCCCAGCTCTCGTCTCATCGACTAGAACAATATCATCAACAAATAGCATACTCCATCATATCTCATTCTGAATAGCTCTAGTAAGCTCATCCATTACTATGACAAATAAGTGGACTCAATGCAGATTCTTGATGCAATCCATTGTGATAAAAAAATCACTTGTTATGCCTCCACAAGTTCTGACATTTGCCACTACTCTATCGTACATGTCCTTGATTATGTCAATATATTTGATGGGGACTCCCTTTTTCATCAATGTCCACCATAATACCTCTCTTGGAATCTTATCATAAACTTTTTCTAAATCAATAAGACCATACGTAAATTTCTCTTCCTCTCTTGAAATCACTTTATAAGTTGAAGCAAATGAATAGTCTCTGTCGTCGATCGCCCAAGCATGAACCCAAACTGGTTCTCTGATATTTTAACATTCAACTTTAACCTATTTTCAATTACCCTTTTCCAAAACTTCATAGTGTGACACATGAGTTTTATTACACGATAGTTTGAACAACTTTGAATATCGCCCTTGTTCTTATGAAGAGGTACTAAGGTACTCTTCCTCCACTCATTTGACATCTTTTAGTTAACCAGATCTTGTTAAAGAGGTCTGTCAGCCATCTCATGCCCACCTCTTCTAAGCATCTCCATACCTCAATAGGAATTCCATCCGGGCCAACAATTTTTCTTGACTTCATCCTCTTCAAGGCCTCTTTAAGTTCAGATTCGCTAATTCTGTGCATATAATTACGGTTCATATCCTGACACTGAATGGTAAGGTCATCTAAATTTTGAGTAGAACTACCATTGAACAATTGTCAAATTACTCTCTCCATCTTTATTTGATTTCTTCATCTCGAACTAAAACCTTCATTTACCACCTAACAAAAGAAATTAGCATTCATTTTCATGCAAACTAAATAAATTAACTTGCTGATAATTATAAAACAATAAGACTTGCTTTAAGATGTCATACTTTCCAGCAACATATGGTACTCCTTTCTTAGAATTGGCAGGAATCTCTCCCTGTAATCCAGGAATAATTTCTGTCATTTCTTGAACAATCTTGTGGTCTTCACTGTAGCTTTCATAGCAACGACCCCACCTTGGATCTCTGCATACCTGAATTGGCTCAATGGAATCAGACACACATATTGCCTTTATTAAAATCAAGATTTTCAAGTTTGCAGATTAGGAAATAACAAGCAACTTATTGGTGTATATCTGCTCACCGCAATACAGGGAGCAAAAGTATATTGAATCCCTGTTGCCCTAACTTCAAGGGCAGTTGCAGCTCCAATCTTCTTCACGAGTTCAGGATCTCTGGCAGATTGAGGCAGTTTCAAGTAAGACTATGGTAAATTTTTGAGGCTTGCAGAAATATAATGTTCATGCCTCTCACAAATTATCATATTTCAGTATTTTATGCAGTGAAGGCTGCAGACAATTAACAGACAGTTTGATCTGTGAGTGTACTGATATTTTGGAGACAACTAGATCTCCAATTTCTTGAATAGCTCTTAGTTAAACGCAAAGAATAAATTGCAGCCGTCACAACATTGAGCCACACCTAAAAGGGTTAGTTTCCTTTTTAATCTGTTAGGTTTGTCGTGCCTGCTGTTTCTCACTGATGTTATCCAATGCATCAATTAATATATGGTATGTCAAAAAGAAAACAATGGAAAACAATTAAGTTACACACTCAATTAGGGAGCAGCACACAGAAAAGAGTCATTGTATGTACAGAGTCAAAATTAAAGAAATTTTCATCCTATCCGACAACATTTAAGAACATGCCTGGTAGCACCAAGTCCAATATTATGCGGGAAAATTGTTGCCTTGTAGGCATTGTTGTTTCCGTGAACTGCATCAATCCCGTATACCATTGGAATACCAAGGCGTGTTGAAAGACTGCCCTTCTGGAATTCATTTACCATATTCACCCAATCCGCAGGGGTTGCCTGAGGACGAGGCACACTCCCCCCACCGCTAAGCACGCTTCCTGCAAAACATCTTAAGTTCAGTATATAATATTTACATTTTCCTTCTTTGACCTATCATATGCATGTATAATGAAGAGATCAAATTACCTATGAAGTTATCTTTCATTACTTGAGCGCTCGCAACCTTCCTCTCAATCTGAGCCATCTGACCAATCTTTTCGGCAAGGGTCATCCGTTTCATTAAATCATTGATCCGAACATTTAATGGCTGTTTTGGGTCTTTGTACTTGAGATACTTTGCTTGTATCGATGATGCCCAGAATAGCAAGAACAGAAGACCCAGCAAATGCATTCGAGAACTTGCCATATTCCTAAACCAAAAACAACTATCCTCAGAAGCTTATCTAAATAACTATTTAGATTTCAGTTAACAAAGGTGAATAATAAAGTCAGCAAGTGGGTGGCAGTGGGAATGGGGGGAAATCCTTACTAGAAAAAAAAACTAGATAAAAGAAACCTTTCCCCATGAGAGAAGAGAAAGAATTGGTATATTGCATTCTACATGATGACATAATATTAATATATCAACTATTTTGATTGCTCTTTAGTAGTAATCTTGGGATTACCCATTACAGGCAAATGGTACTGAATAGTTGATATCATGACAATCTCCCAATTCCTTATCTTTCTCAAAGTGAAACGAGGAGATTTACTCTCAGTCTCTTTTTAGCCTTGCTGCACCAAACCTAATCCTAAAAACTGTCCCTATCTTTTGAGCTGAAACATTTTGTAGAAAAGGAGAACAGGTGAGAGTTTCGACTCTAGTGAACATATTGCACAATTCTGGAATTGACAAAATGAAATCTTTTTGCCTTTTATCATTTCCTTGTTATCTCTACAATTGGATGACTTGAATTTTTTGCGCTTTCTTTTCTCCCGAAAAAAATGAACCACAATGAATGTCCCTTGAAAAAATGAGGGGAAAAAAAAAAAGGATTTCTTATTCCGTCTACAGTCTAGATAGCAATTCCTAAAAACAAAAGACAGAAAAAGTCAACGAAATTCTAAGAAAAGCCAAAATCACCCTTTGTTGCCTAAAATCACCTTTTGTTGCCTAAAATCGGACCTCTTCCTCTATTCCCTAATGGTTCCTAATTCCTGCCTTTTTGGAATAAATTTATTCCAATCCGATAGTGGATTCCTACCATGTTATTATAATTTCTGTTCATGGGCATTCAAAAATTATCAAAAAGAATAAATATCTTGTTTCTCTCCAGCTGCAATACAACAACCATCAATTTAAAAAAAAAAAAAAATCTGAAATAAGAAAATTCCTACACAAAAAACGGCACTAAATATAAAACTCCTCCAAAAGAAAAATACAAGCAAAAACCCAAAAGAAGCGCAAAAAAATACATTTTTAACAGCCAGCATAGCAACTACAAATGCATTAAGAGACCAAACACTGAAGAATCAACAGAAAACCACAAAAATTGTCTAAAGCAAAAAATGATCGATATATAAGAACACGAACACGAACATTGTTTAGCTACTTAACCAACACCAACGCCAGAGAAATGAACTTAAAAGAACCTAAAAGGGAAAATATTCAATCAACTTCTAAGCTTAAAAGCCCAGCAATTGATCAGATCGATCAACTTCACTCGAAATTAGTAAAAAAATATACAGAAACTAAAATAGAAGAGAGAA
This sequence comes from Agave tequilana, assembly GCA_038442645.1. Lineage (NCBI taxonomy): Eukaryota > Viridiplantae > Streptophyta > Magnoliopsida > Asparagales > Asparagaceae > Agave > Agave tequilana. The sequence continues at coordinate 5,972 of JAVJIF010024133.1, forward strand.
CGCACCTATAAGAATCCGAACCCTAAATATCTCTCTCTCTCTCTCTCTCTCTCTCTCAAAGAATCTGTGTAGAAAGCTCGGAGCTAAGCGGGGGTATTTATACCGAGGTAAAAGAAAAAAAGGATATTATTTTAACAAATAAAAAATAACTCATTTTTTAATTAAAAGGAAACCATAGCTTTTGAAGATAATAATGAACATCATCTGAGCTTAAAAAAAGTGCGTGCCGTTAAAGGAAATTTAGTTATATAATTTTTTCGCTGATTTAGTGCAAATTTCCGTCGGCCTCCGAGTTTGAATTTCGTGATCAAGGACTAATTTGACTCTTGGATTATGATTTAATTACGATTTGGCCATTATGGGTGAAGAGAGGTGAGGTAATGATTGCTGCCATTAATTCTTTCCCTTTTGAACGTTGGTCGGAGTCGGGACCGGCATCTTACCCCTTTCGTTGCCCTGGTAGCAAAATCTAACAGCGAGTGACATCCCATGTGACCACGTGACGTGGGACCATCTCGTGGCCCAGTGATCATTTTTTTCTTAAAAAAAGTTTTTAAAAATATCAATTTTTAACAAATTTAATATTTTAATATTAGTTTCTAATAAATTTAGATATTAATTTTTAAAAATATGATCTCACTTGTTAAAATTTTTTATTATGATTTTAAATATTAAAATTATGTCGTTAAATTATCTAAAATTAAATATTAGATAAAAATATTTTTTTTGTTAAAATCTAGTACTCTTGTGAGATGCAGCAGAACCCCGAATCCAATTATATTTTTGGTTTTTTGTCCACTTCTTTTTTTTTTTTCCATAGAAAACAAATTTTTGATGGATGTGCAAAGGAGTTTGCAGAGAAGATTTTTGATGTATGATTTTAGAGAATCAAAATCAACAGAGGTACAAATTGAAGGTGTTTCGCAGATATTTGGAGTTTTGCACAAAAATATTTGATGTTTTGCTGCAAGGAACCAGAAGCAAGGATGAAGATACTTAAAGTGAGGTAACAACAGTTAAGAGTCTGGTGTCTTTGGATTGAGGCCAACTATAACTTTGGCAGAGAAACCAAACCAGAATGATTCGGAGGGCTGACTAGTGGTTCTTTCTTGAGAGGGAGAATTTCATTGAGTGGGTCGGGTGGAAGGTATGGTTTGGTACTTCTTGGACTGAGATAATTTGACAAGAGGTGGTCAGTTAGTACCAAAAGAGAGTACAACAGATCCGATCAGACTTCTCTCTGCAACGTCAGATTGGTCGTGTGGGCGCCTGTAAACTATGCACTAACATCGTGAAGATGTTTGGAGGTCAGAGACTTATTGTTAGAATTGGAATAATCAATTTTGTATATTTTACATCTTTGAGATTATTTTGTTATATACTTATTAATGTAACGCATGAAAAGCCTGAGGGCTTTAAGTTTTTTCTCAAAAAAGAATCTCTTTTGCTGAGCAATTCCATGTGTCCGGAATTTTTTTGTCGAAGAATTTTTCCAGGAAAAATTCATTACTTTTGCAGAGATTTAGAGAGAACAAAACTATATTAAGAAATTAACTCCTAAAATACTCAAAATTAAGCCAAAACCAGTTAAAGATAATAAGGTTCTAGTTTGGAAGATAGATTTGCGTAAGAAACACGATAATAGTGATACCTAAAAATTGAAAGGAAAACAAAACCACAGAGAGATATCAAAAGGTCTCAACCTTCTCTACGATCTCAATCAATTAAGATTAAACCTTTTTGAAATAGAATACTCATATCTGTCATAAAAAATGAAGAAGAAGGAAAAAAAAAAAATCAAAAGAAAACCAAATGTAAGGGAGAAGTCACGAGAAGGCAGCTGTAGGCGAATGGGTTCGACTCTGATCTGACCAGATCAACGATGAGGAGGAGAGATAAGATAAATAAGTAGAAAATTAGTGGACAAAGATGAAAATCCTAGTGAAAACGTGGAAAGTCCTAGTAATAAAACAAATTAGTTACTGTATTGGAAAACAAAATAATATCAGAAGTTCCTTTTAACTTACTCTGGAAAGTATATTAGTCCATCACTGTTAGTATCAAAAAGCATAAACAATGGTGATGGATCACAGTGCAGTTCATTAGGAAGGGGTTCGCCAATGGGATCACAATGGTGATGGGTCGAACCACCATTGTAATGATCTTATGTTAAAGAAGGAGAACAGTCGCAATAGCAAAAGGGAGAAGCTGAAAGAGTAGGGAGTCAAATGACTTGTTTACAAGAGTCTATATGGAAAATTACAAGGTAAATGTGTGGATTTTCCAAAATTTTAGTGGAATATTCTTTTTTGATTTTTTTTTAATTGACGGTAGGGATAATTTTAGAAATATGAAATAATTTAGAGGGTAATTTTAGAAATATGATGATTTGGAGGATAATTTTAGAAATAAAGAAGATTTGAGGGGTATATATAAGGAAACACCCCCCCCCCCCCCCCCAAAAAAAAAAAAAAACAACACACACACACACACATTAATATTGCTATTTATAAAGAAGAATGATAAATTAGTAATGTTCTTATTATTGATGCTTCCAAAATTGAAGTTATATTTAAAATTTTATTCTCTTTCTTTAATATGTGGGTTCCTTTCAGTCTCACTCAATGTCTTCATTCTTTCTAATTATACAAGTTCCTCTTACAATCTACTAGTATAAAAAAGAAATAAAGATATTCAACACATGAATTGAATTCATGTTCTTTCAGTCCTAAGTCACATGTTAACAACTCTTTTAAAGTTTTACTTTACTCTTATTTGATCAAGTCATGCTAACTTGACATAAATTTCTCTCACTGGTCATACTAGTTGTGATAAGATCCTACGATTTTCTTGTCTACACGTCATATCTTCTCTTCAAGTTCTGTCTTTGGTATTTCGATATAAAAGTAAATTAGACTATATATTGTAATTATTTAACACAATATTTACTTTAATAGCCTATCTTTCTTTTAGATTCTGACTCGTGGTAAAAAGCTAATGACACCGGAAACTCATTAAAAAATTCAAGTCCAGACTGCAGTCTTTCTAGAAAACTAAAATCTAAAATTAAAAGATTATTCAACATTGACTTTTATAAATGTAGTCGCAAGAAAAAGAGTTGTAGTTCAAGTTTGAAGCCGAACGAAAAGAAAACATACCTTCTTCTACAACTACTCTCAAAGGAGAGGATAGAAGGTACCTTCTCTACAACTAGTCCTAAAAGGGAGGATACATTTGTGGGCTATCCCACTTTAATATCCTCCATTCTTTGCTTTCTAACAAATCTCAAGTTTGTGACAAAATTTTCTGTCCCTACCTTGAAGCATTTTGCCCCAACCTCCCTCTAGAACATGATCTATTCAAAATTGTGTTGGATATTCTGCTTAACAAGAATCAATCTGACAACTAATCAAGATCACTGAGATATCAACAATCTAATTGGCCAGGTCGGCAAATATCAGGTGGGAGGTTTTCCGTTCAATAGAACGTTCCTTAATTTAAGAACCACCTTTCAATTTCCTTCCTTAGTTTAAGCACCAATTAGACTGAATCCAAGTCAGTCTCGATATACTGTAAATTATATCCCCTGTATAAAGGACTTAATCCACTTATACAGTAACACTTAGACTGAATCTAAGTCAATCTCGATATACTGTAAAGTATATCCCCTGTATAAAGGACTTAGTCCACTTATACAGTATTTGAAGTGAGGTACGCTTACAGCGAATCTCCTTAAGACAATTACGTCCCCCGCACCGGTGCTAACGGGATAATGGACGCTGGTCTCCCAAGATACAACACTTCTTCACGGTATTTGGATAGCACTACCAAATTACCGTACGGTCGAACCGTAGTCAACCAGTACCTACACAGGATTAGCAAAACAGCGGTATAACGACAAATTTCAAATGAATATTTGTCTTACTCTTTTGGAGGAACACCCACTGTTGAGGATGTAGGAAGGTTGAAGAATTTTGTAGAATCTCCTTTAAGAAGTCACTTCGGATTTTACTTCACTTGGAAGTCGCGGATTCCCACTTCGTTGGAAGTCGCTCTGGAAGTCGTTCGCTGAAGCCCAGTTCAGAACCGAAGTCAGAACTTTAGAGAGAGAGAAAGATTTCAGATTTTTGGTGTGTTTGAGAATGGACCCCTGGAGCGCTTTTTATAGCGCTTTGGAGGGGTATTCTCGTCCGCCGAATTCCAGCAGTTGCGACGGTTCAGACAGAACCGTCGCACAGATCAACCGCCCAACCGCTTGGTCGGTTTTTCCGACAGCGGTTGGCGAACGGTTGGATCTGTTCGCGCGGACACCCGTTGGCGGGTGATTCGAATCCTTCCGCGGGCGGACCAACGGACCCTGATTCAAAAAGAACCAGGTAGGTAACCCAGGCCACGGACCACGCCGGCCGCCGCCGCCAGCGGCGGCGCGCGTGCGCGCACGTACGTATGTACGTGCATAGTTCCCTCCTTTTCGCGCGCGAAAACTCCAAGTACCCAAAGGGCACGCCCTTTGTTCTCATTTTTCTCTATTTATACCCCATGAGCTTCCAACACATGGCCAATGTGGGACTAAATGCATGTAACTAACTTTAGTCCCTTTTGGCTTTGAATTAGGCAATCTTTGGACTTGAATATCTCATTCATTCGAAGTCGGAATTGAACATTTGAATATACCACGTTCATCACAAATGGAAGGAGAACACACTCCAACCATCATCCGGTTGATTCGATCAACGGATCTCGCCATAATTCAACTCGAAGATTCACCTTTATATTCTTCAATTCCAACAATCCCCCACAATGAATGGAGATTCAAGGAATGACACACAAAGAGACTGACTCTATTGTGTAAGGTACTTTAGAAAAGAAACTGCATAAGGATAGGTGAACTAGGTCTTGAACCTTCCATAGTGAAAGCTTTATCGGACTTACTGGCTAATCAGTGAACTAGGTCTTGAACTGTTAGCCGTTAGTGTAAGCCAAGTCAACAAGCTTCACACAGTGACTTTCCAAATCAACTTTGGTTCTCTGTTGTGTCCGTTTTGGCCCTGGACATTCTTAGTTTCAGAGAGTATCTTTAGGGAATAACAGCCTCCATAGAGATTCCCAAAGAGCCGACCCAACTCTATACTCACATAGGTGATGGACCTATTAAGAGTAGTCTACTCTACTCCACTTGTATAGTAACAAGATATAGGCATCATTAAAAGCGTTAAGCTTATCCTTAATCCACTTGTAGAAAAGCACTTATGTGCACCTTAGGAATGGATTAGAGTCAAGCTCCCAAGTGCTTACTTGCTGAGTCAATCATAACTAGTTTTTCCTCTTGAACTTAGTCCGTGGGATCTCCAGTCGCTAAGTGAGGTTTCCATTAAGCTGACTCGGTAAGGTTAGGCTTTTAGATCCATTCCCCTCGATGCGCAGTTTATACGCTCTCCACTTAAACCTTTAGTAAGCGGATCCGCTAAATTATCCTTTGACGATACAAAGTCAATAGAGATAATTCCATTTGAGAGCAACTGCTTCACGGTATTATGTCTACGACGAATATGTCTAGACTTACCGTTGTATATCACATTTTGTGCCCTAGATATAGCTGCTTGATTGTCGCAGTGTATACATATAGCGGGCACTGGCTTTTGCCATAACGGTATATCTTCTAAGAATTGTCGAAGCCATTCTGCTTCTTCTCCAGCCTTATCTAAGGCTATGAATTCCGATTCCATAATGGAACGGGCAATACATGTTTGCTTAGAAGATTTCCAAGATACCGCTGCTCCTGCTAGAGTAAATACGTATCCGCTAGTTGATTTTGATTCCTCAGAATCTGCAATCCAATTAGCATCACTGTATCCTTCTAGTACAGGAGGATACTTTCCATATCTCAAGGCATATTCCTTGATATGTGATACGTAACCTAATACTCGTAGTAGAGCGGTCCAGTGTAGATCACTAGGATTGCTAGTGTATCTACTTAACTTGCTTACAGCGTAAGCAATATCGGGTCTAGTGCAATTCATTAAATACATTAGACTTCCGATAATCTGAGAATACTCCAACTGGCGTATTCCAGTTCCTGTATTCTTATGAAGGTGGACGTGTGGGAGAAAAGGATTTGTATTCTCTTTTATCCTATGATCCTTGAATCTTTCTATCATCTTATCCACGTAGTGAGATTGAGATAGACTGATTCCATCTGGTGTTCTAGTAATTTTAATTCCTAAAATTATATCAGCAACCCCCAGATCCTTCATATCAAAACTGTTGGATAACATTCTTTTAGTGGACTTAATAATCTCAATATTAGTCCCAAGTATCAACATGTCGTCTACATAAAGACAGACAATGATACATGCATCTCCAACTGTTTTCGTGTAAACACACTTATCGCATTCATTGATGGGTCTGTTTGGATTTAAGGAATTGGTGTGAAGTGAGGAAGTAGGAAGTAAGATTTATTTCCTTTAGGAAAAAGGGAAATGAGTAGTAAGTTTTCTGGTGTTTGGATGGTTGTTGGAAAGTGTGGTTTGGAAAATGTTTTGTCGTTTCCGGTGTTTGGATGGTAATGAAAAGTGGAAATGGAAAAGTTGACCACAAAGTTGACCGCAAAATAATATTAAAATAAAAATTAATTAAGAAAATAAAAAATAGATTGTAATTAGAATGCAAGTGAGATTTACATGACCAAAAATTAACTGTTTTATGCTATAACTTATTATAAATGAGATTTACATGACCACAAAATTAACTGTAGCACTCTGGAAGTGAGAAAATGGTTGTGTAAAAGAGAGATGAAAGAGGGAAAAGGGGGTTTTCTTATTTTCCTTTTCCGGTGTTTGGATAGATAGGGAAATGAGCAATTATACTTCCCCACTTCCTCACTTCACTCGGATTCCTTACATCCAAACACGCCCGATAGTGAATCCACCTTTGATCATGACACTATCAAATTTCTCATGCTATTGTTTAGGAGCCTGCTTTAAACCATATAAGGATTTTACCAATTTACACACCTTGTGTTCTTGGCCCTTGACTTTAAATTCTTCAGGTTGCTCCATATATATCTCTTCACTTAATTCACCATTTAAGAATGCAGTCTTGACATCCATTTGATGGATATCTAAGTTGTGCAATACTGCAATCGCAATCAACATCCGAATGGACGTTATTCTTGTTACTGGTGAATAAGTATCGAAGTAGTCAAGTCCTTCTTTTTGTCGATAACCCTTGGCTACTAATCTAGCCTTGTACTTATCGATAGATCCATCGGGTTTTAATTTTCGTTTGAAAATCCACTTACACCCAATTGGTTTACTTCCAGGAGGCAAGTTTACCAATTCCCAAGTATGATTACTTAGTATGGATTCTATTTCGCTATTTATAGCTTCTTTCCACAATTGTGCTTCTGGGGTTGACATAGCCTCTTTAAATGTTTGAGGCTCGCTCTCAATAGCGTATGCTATGAAATCTGGACCAAAAGATTTTGAGATTCTAGATCTCTGACTTCTTCTTGGTTCAGTTTCCGCATTTACATTCGGTTCCTCGAAACTTTCGTCCCTGAACGCCATCTCGTGTGTTCTTTTCCCAGAAGTCTTATCTGCTTCCCGTTTGTACGGAAAGATATCTTCAAAGAACACAGCATCTCGAGATTCGATAATCATGTTTACATGAATATCTGGTATTTCTGATTTATGAACCAGAAACCTATAGGCACTACTATTCAAGGCATAGCCTATGAATACGCAGTCTATAGTTTTTGCTCCCAACTTAGTCTTTTTAGGTAATGGAGCTAGCACTTTTGCAAGGCACCCCCACATTTTGAGGTAATGGTAGGAAGGTGTCCTTCCATGCCATAACTCGAATGGTATAAGACCAAATTTCTTGTGGGGTACTCTATTTAGAATATGATTTGCAGTTAATAGAGCTTCACCCCACAAGTTCTGCGGAGCTCCAGAACTTACGAGCATGGAATTAACCATCTCCTTCAAAGTTCTGTTCTTCCGTTCAGCAATTCCATTCTGCTGAGGAGTGTATGGTGCTGTAGTTTGATGGATTATACCAAAACTAGCACATAACTCACTAAAATCATTTGATTCATATTCTCCGCCTCTATCGGATTTTAGAATCTTGATTTTCTTGTTGAGTTGATTCTCAACTTCGGCTTTATATGTTGTAAACATATTTATTGCCTCATCCTTACTGTTTAAAAGATACACATAACAGTATCTTGTACAGTCATCGATAAAAGTAATGAAATACTTTTTACCGCCTCTAGTTGGCATAAACTTCAAGTCACATAGATCGCTATGAATTAACCCTAAAGGTTCTGTATTTCGATCTATTGAGTGAAATGAATTTTTAGCTAACTTGGCCTCAACACAAACCTCACACTTGTGAATTTCTTCCAAGTTGAGTTTAGGAATATATCCCAGATTAGACAAGTTTTTCAAAGACTTGTAATTTACATGCCCTAATCTAGCATGCCACAAATTAGGAGACTCAAGCAAATAAACAGAAGATTTTCCTTTATTTATTAGCTTTGGGTACAAATACACGGACTTTTTATCAACCACTGCAACATTGGCTTTAAAAAGTCCATCAACAAGATAGCCCTTTCCCACATACATCTCTCCCTTAGTAAGTACAAATTTGTCAGATTCAAATACAATTCTAAATCCTTTCTTACTAAGTATTGATCCGGAGATCAAATTCTTGTGGATGTCTGGAACATGAAGGACATCGTTAAGAGTAAGCTCTTTCCCCGATGTCCACTTCAGGATGACCTTTCCCTTTCCTTCAACCTTTGAGGAAGTTGAATTACCCATGAATAGCTGTTCATCTTGCTCTAGCCTTTGATATTCTGAGAATAACAATTTCTCCGAGCAGATGTGCCGGGTAGCTCCAGTGTCTACCCACCAATCCTTGTTGTTGGTTGTCAGGTTCACTTCTGACACCACAGCAGAAAGGCTTGGAGATTCATGGTTGGTCATGTTCGCCTGTGGTTGACTCTTCTTGTTCTTCTTAAGACGGCTGCGGCATTCATTTGCTTTGTGACCTTCTTTGTTGCAGATGTAACAGGTCCCTTTGAAGCGCATGTTTCTGCCGTCTTGAGCCTTGCCTTTGTACCCCTGGGAAGGTTTCTTCCTCTTCAAGCTTTTGGAAGAAGACGCTTTCCCCTTTGAGTCCTCGATCACATTTGCTTTTGCTTCGTAGGAGTTCTTGCTGCTCCTTTTCTCGGACTTGCGGTTGTCCTCCTCTATACGAAGCCTCACAATGAGATCCTCCAACTTTAGCTCCTTTCTCTTGTGCTTCAGGTAGTTCTTGAAGTCTCTCCACGCAGGGGGGAGCTTCTCCACGATTGTTGCAACCTGAAAAGTTTCAGGAAGAATCATACCTTCGGCCTCTATTTCGTGCAAGATAAGTTGGAACTCTTGCACCTGACTGATGACAGTCTTGGTATCCACCATTTTGTACTCCAGAAATCGTCCAACGACGAACTTCTTGGTACCAGCATCTTCAGTCTTGTACTTCTTGTTAAGACTGGCCCATAACTTCTTTGCCGTAGTAATCGGACTGTAGACATTGTAAAGAGAGTCATCCAGTCCATTAAGAACATAATTTCGGCAAAGGAAGTCACATTGAGTCCATGCATCAGTTGCAGGCTCTGGTGGATCTTCTTCCAGGAATCTGGCCAGATGAAGAGTGGTCAAGTAGAAGTACATCTTCTGTTGCCACCTCTTGAATTCTGTGCCATCAAACTTTCCTGGCTTCTCCGGCTTCGGGTTAGGAAGTGGAGTAGGCATCAATGCTTGTAGCATGTTTGGTGCCTTGCTAGAGCTATCTTGATTTGTCTCAGACATCTTCTGCAAGTTCAAGCAGAACAGAAGTAAGAAACATAATTGTCTTAAGATTGTTGGATATTCTGCTTAGCAAGAATCAATCTGACAACTAATCAAGATCACTGAGATATCAACAATCTAATTGGCCAGGTCGGCAAATATCAGGTGGGAGGTTTTCCGTTCAATAGAACGTTCCTTAATTTAAGAACCACCTTTCAATTTCCTTCCTTAGTTTAAGCACCAATTAGACTGAATCCAAGTCAGTCTCGATATACTGTAAATTATATCCCCTGTATAAAGGACTTAATCCACTTATACAGTAACACTTAGACTGAATCTAAGTCAATCTCGATATACTGTAAAGTATATCCCCTGTATAAAGGACTTAGTCCACTTATACAGTATTTGAAGTGAGGTACGCTTACAGCGAATCTCCTTAAGACAATTACGTCCCCCGCACCGGTGCTAACGGGATAATGGACGCTGGTCTCCCAAGATACAACACTTCTTCACGGTATTTGGATAGCACTACCAAATTACCGTACGGTCGAACCGTAGTCACCAGTACCTACACAGGATTAGCAAAACAACGGTATAACGACAAATTTCAAATGAATATTTGTCTTACTCTTTTGGAGGAACACCCACTGTTGAGGATGTAGGAAGGTTGAAGAATTTTGTAGAATCTCCTTTAGGAAGTCACTTCGGATTTTACTTCACTTGGAAGTCGCGGATTCCCACTTCGTTGGAAGTCGCTCTGGAAGTCGTTCGCTGAAGCCCAGTTCAGAACCGAAGTCAGAACTTTAGAGAGAGAGAGAAAGATTTCAGATTTTTGGTGTGTTTGAGAATGGACCCCTGGAGCGCTTTTTATAGCGCTCTGGAGGGGTATTCTCGTCCGCCAAATTCTAGCAGTTGCGACGGTTCGGACAGAACCGTCGCAACCGATCAACCGCCCAACCGCTTGGTCGGTTTTCCGACAGCGGTTGGCGAACGGTTGGATCTGTTCGCGCGGACACCCGTTGGCGGGTGATTCGAATCCTTCCGCGGGCGGACCAACGGACCCTGATTCAAAAAGAACCAGGTAGGGAACCCAGGCCACGGACCACGGACCACGCCGGCCGGCCGCCGCCGCCGCCGCCGCCAGCGGCGGCGCGCGTGCGCGCACGTACGTGCATAGTTCCCTCTTTTTCGCGCGCGAAAACTTCAAGTACCCAAAGGGCACGCCCTTTGTTCTCATTTTTCTCTATTTATACCCCATGAGCTTCCAACACATGGCCAATGTGGGACTAAATGCATGTAGCTAACTTTAATCCCTTTTGGCTTTGAATTAGGCAATCTTTGGACTTGAATATCTCATTCATTCGAAGTCGGAATTGAACATGTGAATATACCACGTTCATCACAAATGGAAGGAGAACACACTCCAACCATCATCCGGTTGATTCGATCAACGGACCTCGCCATAATTCAACTCGAAGATTCACCTTTATATTCTTCAATTCCAACAAATTGGACTGCCCAAGTTGGATTGTATCTGTTATCAGGCATTAATAAATTTAAAAGAACTTAACAAATGGCCACACATGGAATGGAACACAAAAGTTGGAGTGCCCAAGTTGGATTGTATCTGTTATTAAGCACTACTAAATTTAAATATATTTTACAAATGGCTACACATGGAATGGAACACAAAAATTCTGATTCTAGAGGGGCTGTCCATGTTCCGTGAACTACACAAACTCCTCATGCACATTTTTTTGTCCCCACTCAAAAGTGAGAGCCGTTTACAGAGATGAAAGCGATTCCTCCCAAAAGTGGACCACATGCATAACAAAGCTACTCATCTTAAACTAACAAATACAAATTGGATCATGGGAAATCATCAGGTCTCGGTGCCTTATCTTGAGCTGATCCAGTGCTCTTTTAACGTCGTTTCTGTGAGCAACTTATGTCGTCGCCGTGGCATTTTTGCACAGCGACAGTTGCCGAAGAGGAAAGAGGAGGTGGAGAAGAAAAGGGTGTAGATGGTGAAAGATTGGATGGTAGCAAGCAGTTTGTATGTGATGTGTGGAATCTGAACATGCTATCCACAAAAGGCCTGATTGCAGTGTAACTATCGGCCTCAAATTAAATATTATTTCTTGTGTTAACATCAGTGTGTGCATGCACATGATATGTTCCAGTGACTAGATCACAGTATGCTTCTGTCTGTGTGTGTGTGTGTGAGAGAGAGAGAGAGAGAGAGAGAGAGAGAGAGAGAGAGAGTTAGCAGATGTTAGGCCCCTAACACTCGCCAACTCTTATTATCAAACAAGGCCGTCAAGCTTGAAATTTTCTTGGTATATAGAGAGTTGAGTTCGTTTGTGACGTTAAATTCAGTTATATGGTGAGGCATCTGATGCACACAGATTTTAATCCAGCATGAGTCCATTCAGTTTTGTCACACGTCAAAAAGTTCTGGGATCTCTACAATTAGCCATCTCATAAAGAGAACTAAATGGAGAATATAAGGTGAGTGGAATCCAGGCTCAAAATGTTCCTTTTTGTCGGCCATACAGTCAAAGTATGAGTGATTCCTCGCTGCAAACGTTTGCCCTTCTTTTTTATTGTTTTCTTTGTCTCTACAGAATGTATTTTCAATAGAAGTGGGAGGAAAATGACAAGCGGGAGTGAGAAATGTGAAAATGTAGTGAGAAATTGAGATTTGTGAAAATAAATTTTTCAGTATTTGATTGTGATGTGAAAGTGTAAATGAAAAAATATATTGTGTTTTCCGATATTTGATTAGTAATATGAAAATGGAAGTGAAAAAATTGACCACAAAATAATATTAAATTATATATTATTTCTTGAGTGACATTTTTAAATTGTAATTGAACTACAAGTGAGATTTATATGGTATCAAAATTTAATACATTAAGTTATAACTTATCATAAGTGAGATTTATATTACCATAAAATTAACTGTAGCTCCCTGAAAGTGAGAAAATGATAGCATAAAAGAGAAGTGTAAAAGGAAAAGAGAAAAGGAAAAATAATTTTTTTTCATTTCCTGTTTTCGGTTCAAAATAAACAAAGAAAGTGGGAAATGAGTTTTCTCACTTCTTATTTTCCTCTCACTTCCATGAATTCAAACACGGGTTGAGCTGCAAAAGGAGAAAGAAAGGCCTGAAGGCCCAGTCCAGTCCCACAGAACGTCTGAATCAAATAGGGTTTGATAACTCAGGCCATGAGCCCAGAAGAACTTTGGCGGTCCATGGAGACTGGAATAAATCTAGTCATGACACATTCACAATAGCTAAATAATTCATAAACAAACCAATCAGCTGCAGAATAAATCAAGGAACGATTTCTTGAAGTAAAAATTGGGGGTATTATAGCAGAACTTTCAACATGTCAACATTTGGTTATTGGAATTCTGATATCATTAAAAAAAAATTTGTACCAGCACTCCCTAGATCATATGCCACTGATTTCTTATGCATTCGTATTGATATTCCTGTAGAATAAAACAAGAAGAAAAAAAAATCACCTAGATTGAGACTAAGAATTTTTCAGGATTACTTTGATCCGAGACTCTCCAGATATCTCTCCACATTGTCCAGTCCGCAGAGCTCCTTTACTACTGGCATGGTTGCAGGTACCTCCAATTGGAAAGTCAGTGGGGAGCTCTGGGAACCAGTCCAGGAAAACAACTGAGCTCTCGCTGATCTGATAGCTTCTCTAGTTGCGCAATGAACTGAGGCCGCTAGAAGAAGAGGTGGCTCCCCGGAAGCTGCATGCGATAGTTTTGGTCAGTGGCATATTGAAAAATTGTGAGTCGAAATTTGCGTAGAATATATAACTTGAACAAGCGTATATGTCTGATGCCGAGCAATTAAGATTTGTTGAGTTTTCAACCTTTTTTGTTTTTTTGTTTTTACTTTTTGTTCTTTCCTTCCCTCAGCCTCAGAGAACTCTGAGGCTGTGTATTATAGGGTCAGGCATTTTTAGGTGTAGGTGTGCTGTCAGGCATTTTTAGGTGGTGTTATGGGGTCACTTCAGGTATTATAGGGTCACATAGGTGATAGGTGTTAAGCTAATACATGGTAACACCAACCAAGAACTGGTGAAAATAATGCCAAACTCTATCTAAAAACTAGGGGGCTAATTGCATAAATATTCTCAAATCCAAGATAACCTTGTGGAGAAAGACAAGTACCAATTACCAAACATAGGAACCCGCTTCTCGATTAGTGGAAAAGAATTTCTCGCTAGCCCAAAACTCACACACAATTAGAAAAAGAGGACCGAAAATAATGAAAGCAAATTAAAATATTTATTAGTGGATAAAATCAACATAGATAATAACTAATGGGATGCTTTTGGAATGCATTTGCCTTGAAGGGAGGTGTGCTATTTATTTTGAGTAGTTATCTTCTTTTATGTGGGTGTTTAGCACCACATCAGTTATTTCCTAAAAGTGCTCTTTTGTAAAGCCTATAAATAGCCCCCAAACTTATTTTATTAGTAGACAATGAATAAATAAAAAACTTTCAGTTTATATTTTTTGAGCTATTTGAGTTCTTGAGATAGCGATGTGAAGTCCGTGGTGTCAGGGGTGCGAAGCCCAAATTTATTCTTTTCTTCTTTCTTTCTAAAACACTAATTTTAGTTTCTATTTTTTCAATTCAAAACCCTAGTTTTTCTTTTCTCAGATTGAAGGTGATTTCAGTCCTCCCGTTTTACATCAGTTTGGTATCAGATCTTTGGTCTCAATCCCCTTAAAAAATTCTCCCATATCCTAAAAAACTCTAGCCTCTCCCTCAAACTCTAGATCTAGATCAAACCCTAGATCTACTCCCTAAAATAATTTAGGGTAGCAAATTTCTACAAATTTCTTTCAAAATTAAAAAAAAATCCAAATCCACATTGTACATCATCCTTCTCTGAAAAAAACAAATATCTACTTCTCTTCTTCCTCCTCTCATCATTATCTCCATCAGAACCTCTCGCCTTCGCCAATTGCTTCACTGTCGCCACAAGATCGCTGTCGCCACAAGCCTCGCCGACAGATATGATCGGACAGATCTCACCCCCACCATCTTCACCCTTCCGTCTTTGAGCACCCCCACAAATATTCGACACCGCCGCAACCCACTCAAGGAATAACCACCATCCCCATCGTCTTCGCAACCGACGCGGTCAGATCTTCCCCATCTTCCCCATCATCGCCAACATTCCCCATCATCTTCGCCGCCGATGAGATCAGATTGACAACATCAACCACATCCACCACCGAAGTGGTCCCAATCCATCATCGAAGTCACATGCTCATCCCCGACAACCCCCGATCGGATCCACACCTCCTCCGCCTTCCTCCTCACCATTCCAGCTCCTTCATCTCCATCGTCACTTCCCGGGCCACCAAACCACCATCGACAACCTCGTCGGAGTTTCAACACCATTTACAACCTCATCAGAGCCCGCCCCTCCTCCGACCTCCGCCAACTTCGCCAGGGACCTATGACTCCACTGCTGCCCTTGTCGGGGCTCTCCTACCCTTCATCGACCTCATTATCACCGTTGTCCGCCTTCGCCGGAGATCGTCACCAGCGTCTCCTCATCGTCGCCGCCGCCTCTCCACGCCATCTCGCCCTCATCGTCGACCGCCCCTTCCGAGGCCACCGCTGCCAGAAAGCTGAGGTATCAAGTTATGAGAGTGGGTTTTAGGGTTATAAGAGTTGGGTTAAGGTTATCGGGTCGGATCAACTCAATCCCGACCCGGACCAGACCCGTGAGACTTGACCCGCTCGCACTTAGACCTGAGCCAACTTAGTGAGTCAACTCGGCGAGTCAACTCACTAAGCAGTCTAGCAGCAGTGCACAACAGTCCAGAAGCCGTTTCTTGCCCATCCGAAGTCTGATTCGAGTTCCGTCGGAAGCATTGGATCCGCAGCTGAGTCCCGGAGATGCTGGGAGAATTTCACAGCATTCAAATAGCAGATCTGACCCTACAAGCCCATATTCGGTGTCAGTATTATTCCAACTGCAGACCAGTAGTGAGGTTCAGACTTGTTTTTGGGCCGATTTGCGCCGTTCTCAAGGCAGGGATCTTCCACTTCCTATTACCGTTGTCCAGGATTCTTGTTGGTGACTTTTAGCTCTCCAGTGGGTATATCTCTAAGGAGTCTTAGAGGAACGTTTGAGTGTGAAATCTTAACTTAAGCTGAATTGTTAGCTAATTAAATTACTTGTAACTACTATTTATATTGCGATAATTTATTGATTGAATTGTTATTTGCTTCTATCCAATGGTTGCATCGGTGTTTGTCACTTTTCATCATTTTAGGAGTGCATTTTCTTTGCATTTAGAACTTAAATTTTAGGATATTTTTTTCACTTAGTGCATGCATTTAGTTTACTTGAGTCGAGAATTCTCCACTGCATCTGCTTAATTGTTAGATTTTGCATTTGAGCCATCATGACTAGTCAATATTATAAGGATCACCTCTTAAACCAGCTACACAACCTCTGTCAGGGTCTTATGTCTGTTCAGGATTATATTACCCATTTAAGGACTTAACCCATCATAGTAACATGAGAGAGCACCATTCTGAGACTATAACTAGGTTTGTTTGGGGTTTACAGCCTAAAATGAGGCGTGCTATGATTACAGACTATTATGATTTAGACATCATTGAATAGGCTTTTAAAGTTGCATTAAAAATATACTTGACTTTCAAAATGTTAGTCAATGCAAGACCCGGTATTCTAAATATGAGGGATATGAATATTATGATTATCAGTGCTTCTCGAAGAGTCAACATGTTAGAACTGTGTCTAGTGATGATATTAATGACTCGAAGATTGTTGAGGATGTACACGTTCCTTCTAAGACTGCTAATATATTTGAAGACATATCAGTTGGTTCTAACACACCGATTATTGATAAGATTCACATGTCTTCTGATGATTCAGTGACGATGTGAATGAGATAGTTGAGCCTAATGCACCCACAGTGTCTAGTAAGTCGTTCGAGTTCTCTTGTGTTGAATATAGTTTTATGATCGTTCCAATCGATTCATCTTCTAGTGAATTGGTTAGTCTACGACATTACACTTTTATATTGCATTTTACTACCAAGTTATGAATAAAATATCATTTCTAAATCGTGTTTTGGTCTATTTTACAGATAATCAAAAGTTCAAGGGCATAGGGGTAATAAGAGCTTAATTATACCCATTTTGGGTAATTAAATCGGATTTCTTGGAGGCCAAACTAGAGAGCTTCTAAAACATGCATTGAATCTAGACGTCGACGCGTCTGACGAAAATCTAGACGCAAATACCTGAATCCGAGAATACCTGAAAGGTCCCCGAAGCGAGACCAAACCGCTCGCCAAAACCAAGGACCTAAGTCCCTGGTATGGCCGCGAAAACGCGGCTATGGCAGCGTTTCTGCGGCCATCTTGGCGAGCCACATGTCAATTTTTGATGTATGGCGTCGTCTCATCTTCTAGATGATTTTTTGGCCTATATATAGCCCTGCAAAGACCTGAGACGCAAACAAATCAGCGAGTAGGCTAGATTTTCTCTCTATTAGTGTAGTGTAGTGTAGGTGTTCTTCTTTTCTTTTATATTTTCATTTTGTTTTACATCTTGTAGCAGGGCTGCGTTGATTCAGATATGTCAATTTTCGATGTATGGACTCGTCTCATCTTTTAGATGATTTTTTGGCCTATATAAAGCCCTGCAAAGACCTAAGACGCAAACAGATCAGCGAGTAGGCTAGATTTTCTCTCTTTTAGGGCCTGTTTGGTTAAGGGTGGAAGTAAGGAAGTGAGGAATTGAGGAAGTAGTAATAATTCCCTTTGGAACTTGGGAATTGGTTAGTAAATTTTTCGGTGTTTGGATGTTGTTGGGAAGTATGGTTTGAAAAATATTTTGTCTTTTTCGATGTTTGGATGGTAATGTGAAAGTGAAAGTGGAAAAATTGACCACAAAGTTGACCGTAAAATAATATTAAAATAAAAATTAATTAAGAAAAATAAAAAATAGACTATAATTAGAATGCAAGTGAGATTTACATGGTCAAAAAATTAACTGTTTTGTGCTACAATTTATTACAAATGTGATTTACATGACCACAAAATTAACTGTAGCACTCTGAAAGTGAGGAAATAGTTGTGTAAAAGAAAAGATAAAAGGAAAAGAAATTTTCTTATTTTCCTTTTCCGGTATTTGGATAGATAGGGAAGTGAGCAATTATACTTCCCTATTTCCTTACTTCCGCCCACTTCCTTGCAACCAAACAACCCCTTAGTGTAGTGTAGTGTAGGTGTTCTTCTTTTCTTTTGTATTTTCATTTTGTTTTACATCTTGTAGCAGGGCTGAGTTGATTCAGAGAGAGATAGAGAGATATTGATGTAGTAGATGGTGAGGTCTCTTTTCTTCTCCATTGTAATCTTCTACATGATGCTTAGCTAGTTTTTTTTCTTCTCATGGCAATCTAACTACTAATCACTAATCTTCTAACCTCTTACTCGATAATCCACATAAATCTAATAGTATCTACAAGGCCTTACTCTTGCAAGAGCCATTGATGGCCCCATGATGATGGATTCTAACATTCTAACATCTAACCACTAACTTGCTAACTTGCAATGTCTTCTTTATTTCATGCTCACCTCTAACCGGTTTTGATGATCTAATAGTACCTTGCAACTTGTTTTGTAGAATGGATGTGTTTGAATGTGGAAGAACAATCTTATGAGCCATATTTTGTATCGTCACTTGAAGTCAATGATTAGTGATGGCCAAGGATCCATGTGAGGCAACTATCACTAAGAGGTTAGCATGGTTAGTGGAGTAATTAGTAGTTAGTAGCCATGAGTTTTTTTTCATCGTTATCCTCTTTCTTTTTACTTTGTCTTTTAAACTATTTTCAAAACTTTTTTATCATTTTCTTGTCGATGTTTTCACCACCTTCTTAGTTCATCATTGTTTTCATCTTCTTCACCACAAGTTCTTTTCTATTTTGTTTCCAAATTACTTTCTACATCACTTCACTTTTCACTTCATTTCCATTTTTCTTGTTTTGTTTTATCGATTCACAACCACTTATTATTTGTTTTTTCATCGCCGTTTTATCACCTTCTCCTCCTATCACTTTTTAATTTCTTTTATTTTTCTTCTCTCATTCTTTAACAAAGAAGATCTTGTTAACATGCGACGTGAATAAGAACTGTTAATGCTTCTATCGCCTCTTGTCCCTGTGGATTCGACCCGTTGAGCCAATGCTATAACGAAAGTATCGAGAGAACATTAGCACGCACATAATTTCATTGATTTCATAAAACACACATTTTTCAAGTGCTGGTTTCCACACGATCATGAATCACCTGAGTTCCTTGCCATGATCCAGCGGATGGTTTCTAGTGCTTTTTTCTGGTAGTTTGGAGTTTGTGTCTGAGTCCAATATACTTTCATTTGCGGGGTTAGATGTGTGCCATCCTAGGCAACCCAAATATATCATTTTTTTCATCTTTAGGAATTACGCCTAGTGTGCCAATTGCATTGCATTTGTCTTTTGTACATATTAATGATATCACTAGGCCTATAGCAATTTGTAATGATACCTACAAATTTGCTGCATACTCATATAGTACTTTGCAGGAATTTACAGTTGATAATAAGGTGATGTTTACAAGTTACTCTGAGGCCGTGAGGAAGGTGCACGCTTGGCGTACAGATTTCGATAGGATCCTGAGGAGAATTGCTTCTATTGTTTATGAGTTGAATATCTTATGGGATCCTGGTATCAGCTCCATCTTCAGTAGGGATGAGGCGCCTCGGTCTATTATCATACCTTGATCGAGCTGCCATCTTCCACAGCCGACCTGTCACGGAGACCAACTCCACCTCCACTACCATGGTCTCGACGTGATGTACTAGTGTTGCCGCCACGACCACCGCCTTGACCCGATTGAAATACTTCATGAGGGGAGCTCTGACTCGACATGGTCGAATTTCTCTCACCCTAGGGGAAATGATGAGGACATCACCAATTACTAGTTGTTATGTCTTAGTTTACTTTGAGTAGTTGTCTTCTTTTATGTGAGTGTTTAGTACCACATCGATTATCTCCTAGAAGCGCTCTTTTGTAAAGCCTATAAATACGCCCCCGACTTCTTTTATTAGTAAACAATGAATAAATAAAAATCTTCCAATTAATATTTCTTGAGGTATGAGAGTTCTTGAGATTTGAGTGTAAAGCTTGTGGTGTAAGAGGTGTGAAGCCCGTGGTGCAAGGGGTGCGAAGCCCAAATTTATCCTTTTATTCTTTCTTTTCTTAAACTCTAATTTTCGTTTCTATTTCTTCATTTCCAAGTCTTTTCTTTTCTCAAATTGAAGGTGATTGCGATCCTCCCGTTTTACATCAGTAGTAGTTTAATGAGGAAGATGAAAGGACAACAATAATCATGCCTTTAAAGAAAAGATAAAAGGGATCTTGTATTTGATGGCATGATGAATTGGTGGCATAAATATGAAGGTAAAAGGTTAAATTGTGTCATGGTGGAATAGAGGAAATTAATGATTGTGGAGAGGGTATGAATTGAAAAAGGCATAAGCACTCAAGAACCCTCCAACTTCCTCTATTACATTAAAGAGAAAAAAATAAAAAGAAAACACATAAGCAATTTTTTCACAAAATTCACTATAATTTTTCAAAAACCCCTTAAGCAAACTATATGGAATGAGTTCAAGCTTAGCTCGAAAGAGCTCAAATGGATCTTTGGAAAGAGATTTGGTGAAGATGTTAGCAATGTTATCTTTGCTACGCACCTCCATTGCACCAATAAAAACTATTTAGCACCTTCTCAAGAATGAAATGATACTCAATTCAATATGTTAGTTCTTGCGTGACATACCAGATTTGTTGGAAGCTTAAGAGCACTTTGGTTGTCACCTTGAATAATTATTAGTTTATGAATTGAAAAATAAACATCCTTGACCAATCACCTCAACCAAACACATTCATGAGCAGCAAGTGAAGAGGCTTTGTACTCCGCCTCCATAATAAAAAGTGACACTGAATCTTGTTTCCTACCACACCAAGAAACACCCGCCAAGCCACAAGAGAAGACAAAACTCAAAGTAGATCTTCGATAATCCAAGTCTCTACCGAAATTAGCATCGATGAAACCATGCCACATAAATTTAGTATCTCTCTTGTATAGCAAGCCCAAAACAAGTGTAGAATTGACACACTTCAAAATTCGCTTCACCTCTTCAAAATGTGACTTTCGAGGAGATTGCATATACCTGCAAATAAATCCAACCGTGAAAGCAATATCCGACCATGTGATAGTCAAGTAAATAAGGCTTCCAACAAGTGCACAATAAGATTGAGGATCTGGAAGAAGACTCCCTTCTTCACGCCAATCTTCATATTAACATCAAGAAGGGTGGAGCACCTCTTGCTTTCTTTCAAGCCAATCTTTCAATAATCTTCTTTGTATAATTCTCTTGAGAAATAAGAATGTCATCCTTCACATTCTCCACCTTCAACCAAGAAAATGGTCACCCAAATCTTTCATTTCAAATCGAATAGAGTTCCACTTGAAGCTTTGTAACCTCTCAATTATCATTGTCGGTGATTATCATATTGTCCACGTAGAGCAAAAAATTATATGAAGAAATTCTTTCTTCTTGACAAACAAACTAGCATCCAAATTAGAAGTCAAATAACCACAAAAGTTTAAGTACTCGACAATCTTAACATACCAAGCTCGATGAGCTTGCTTCAAACCATAAAGAGCCTTTTTTAGCTTGCATACATATTCCATATGAGAATTTAAAATGTACCCTAATGGTTGCTCCATGTAGATAGCTTCGTATTTCTCCACGTGACCATTGGTCTTTTTTTTCAACTTGTAAACCCACTTACATGAAACCGGATCTACACCTTTGGGCTTTAGAATAAGATCTCAAGTTTTATATTTTAGAAGAGCTCTCATCTCTTCATCCATAGCACCCTCCCATTGCTTAACACCTTGGGCTTTATCAAAACAACAGGGCTCACAATAATCAAATCAATGAAAACAAAAGGTAATGTTCACTGAATTTCTATCTCTATACTAAGAAGGCATGACAATTGTCCTTGTAAAGCTTTGAAGAGGTTGAGCACTCTTCACAAATAGAAATATTCTCCTCTCATTGTTGTCCTTTATCTTCAAGATAAGAAAATTTTGCTCCCTCTTTCACTTTGCTCCCCCAACAAACAACAAGCAGAATTTGAATAAATGTAAGAGTACTAGAAGATACTGATAATGTAGTAATTACCTCTGACGCATGTTCCACATTGTCACCACTATTCAAATCATCGATGTCAATAATTTGAGAAATAAAAGTAACACTGCCTTCTCTACGGAATCGATAGTGTTGTCCGCCGTGACAATAGCATTGTCTCCATTATAGCTTTTTGCAGAAGAAAATTTAGAAGCATCACCGATAAGATGTTCATACCATGAATAAAAAATTCAATCATCTTCAAAATCAAAACTAATGCAAGTCAGGACACCTACTATAGTAGTCTCCGCCATGAAACACTTCCCCCAGTCTTCCATGAAGCCACTTTCATTCTCGGCAACATTGCTCAACTTATAGCTTCAGCGATAATTCTTCTTGATGTGCCTAATTTTGTTGCATCAAAAACACCTTGAACCTTTCTGATTTTCTTCACTTTCTGATGAAGAATCCTCATCTTTGTCGTCATAATTCTTCTTGCCTTTATCAAAAAAATTTCTCCATGTCAGAAAATAGAGCATCTCCCTCGTTTCCAGAGATAGAACTCCTCACCATTTGATGGGCCAAGGACTCTTGAGATGAAAGAACATTTTCAAACTCTGTCAAAGATGGTTGTCGATTCCAACCTTGAATAGAGGTGACATATAGAATATAATGCACATCTAACCCCTCGAATAATCAACCGCTTCATTTGAGACTCTGAAATCGGCTCCTCGGAATCTAGCATAGATATTTCTGAACAAAGATTTTTAATTTTTAGAAAACATTGGAGAAATGGAGATATCACCTTGCATTGTATTGGCCAACTCATTTTCCAAGAACTGTAACCGAGCAACATTCTTCTTATTGAATAGCCCATCAAAAGTATTCCAAATATTGCAGCCGACCCGTAACTCATAATGTGCTCGAACAATTCATGATGGTCCTCTTCAAGACGAACTCCGCCTTCACATTCACCATCTTCCAATTCTTCAAGACCTCCACATCCTCTTCAGTAGCCACCGAAGCAACTCGATTGTTGCCTCCGACAACATCCCACAAATCTTTACCAATGAGAAAAGATTCCAAGCACGACCTCCATATCTTGTAATTAGAACTGTTCAGCAGCTCGATGTCGAGACCACCACGATCGCCCAAATCTATTTTTGGTATACCGCTCTTCTTCACCAATGGAATCTTGCAAGATCGCTATCACCCTTGTAGCTCTGATACCATGTGGAGAAAGACAAGTACCAAAAATAGGAACTCGCTTCTCGTTTAGTGGAAAAGATTTTTTCACTAGCCTAAGACTCGTACACAATTAGAAAATGAGCACCGAAAATAATGAAAGCAAACTAAATTTTTTAATAGTGGATAAAACTATCATACACAGACAAAACTATTTGGAGTTTTTGGGATGCATTTGCCTTGAAGGAAGGTGGGCTCTTTATAGAGAAATTCTCATGACTTTAAAGGAGAAGATAAAAGAGATTTTGTACTTGATGGCATGATGAATTGGTGGCAAAAGTATGAAGGTGAAAGACAAAAGGTTAAATGATTTTATAGTTGAATGAAAAGGGAATTAATGGTTGTGGAGTATGAATTGGAAAAGGCATAGGTTCCCAAGAACCCTCCAACTTTCTCTATTACATTAAAGAGAGAAAAAAGAAGAAGAAAGAACATAAGCAATTTTCCCCAAAAAGATCACTTTAATATTTTCAACAAACCTGCTAGTTCTAGTCTATTTTTAGGCATTTGGAAGGAGTTAGCAGATGTTGTGCATCTAACAGCTACCAATCTGTTGTCCCAAAGGCCATTTGTCCTAGTTCTGATGATAACAAAACATATGAAGTAATGTTTTTGTAACATTTCCTTTAAATAAGTTTCAAGATTGCTCGTTGTTGCATTTGGCTTCATAGATAAGACTCACGACGTTTAGAAGCCTTGAAGATGATGATCCAAGAGCCTAAGCACCAAGAAGGCACATGCATAGGATTCAACACGCTCAAGGATCAAAGTTTGCAAAGAGTAAAGTTATACAAGATGCTTGTATTTTGTATTTTTGGTATAGGATTTTTAGCTTTGTTAAAACCAAGGAAGAAAGGTTGATAGCAATTGAGATAAACTCACACACACGTTTCATTCCTATCTTTTAGTGTTTTTGAAAAGAGTTCAACACGTTTCTCTTTTTCGTTTTCAAAAACGAGTTTCGGATAAACCGATTTTCTATTTATAAATATATTTTTATCAAAATATAGTTCTACTTGGATTTGTGATGATCTCTGATCACACACTGAACCTATCATATTCTAAGAACTCTATTTTGTATTTGTAATCAAAAGTATATTTCATTGGAAAAAGATGGACTTCAAAAGCTTTTCAAAATACTAATTTTGGCCCTAGGTCGATCGACCAACCGGTCGCCTGTTGACAGAGCAAAATTGCTGTCTGTCAGTCGACCGACCGATATGCACAAGATTTTATTTAGTGCCCTTGTGTGCACTTCGGTCGACCGACCGGTCGACCGTCTGAGAGACCTTTAGTCTCTACTGGGCAGGTCGACCAATCGGTCGACCGTCAGAGAGCTTAGCTCTCTGTTTGGGTTACACAGTCGACCGGGCGGTGGACCACTAACCCCAACGGTCGGAAATCCGACCGTTGGTGGTCGACCGACAGAACAATTTTGTTATGATTTTGACCCCAACGGCTAATTTTTAGCTTGTCCTTTTCTGGGTCACATCCCAACAACTCTATTGGGTTTTCTCTTCATATTTTCATACCATATAAATATGGGAACTGTAGAAAAACCCCACAACAAGTTTTTAACATCCAAGATCAAGTTTAAGTAATCAAAATTTCTTTTCTTTAGAAAATTTTGATATTGAGCCAAAATTCCACATCCTTGATTTTTAACTTGAGCTTTCTTTTACATCTTTACAAGCTATTTTCACCACACAATCTCAAAGAGCTTCAACTACTTCTCTTGGTTATGGGATTGTATTTGAGTGAGCCTTTTGTGATCAAGAAGATCACGTTTTCTTGTATTTTCGAAGTTATAGAGGTTGCACCCTGAGTGAGCTTGTGAGCTCGATTGTAGGTGTTGCGGCACCAAGAGAGGGACTTGCGAGTCTGTTGAGCTCTTGCAAGAACTTGTAAGGGTTGTCGATTTCACGGGATCACAATAGTGAAATCCTTCATTGCGGTGAAGGCGGGAACATAGAGCAGTGACTTGAACCTCGAAACACATCATTGCGTTTGTGATTGCTCTCCTTATCTCTTAACTCAACTCTCTCTACATTTACTTGCTAAAATTATTCATCTTATTGTAAGTATATTTAGTGTTGTGATTGTTTATTGCTAGTTGTTGGTAATTATTTTTAAATTCCCATTATTTGTCATAAACCTATAACCATCACCTATTCACCTCCTCTAGGTGTTTTAATTTACAATTGGTATCAGAGCCTAACCCTAGTTTTGATTTAACCACCTTAGGGAGATGCTTCATTTGGCTATATATATTTGTTGCATTTGCTATTTGTTTCATGGCATCACACGACTTCTCTAGGATCAAGTCCCCACTCAAATTTGATGGGTTGAACTTCCCCATTTGGAATGTCAAGATGACTCTTTTCTTTAAGCCCCTAGGTGTTAATGTTGCCAAGGCCATTTCCAAAGAATTTATTGAACCTCACGGTGATGAGGATACATGGTCCGAACCAACCGCCAAGGACTATGAAGCCAATGCCAAAGCACAATATGCATTTACACAAGCATTAAATGATGATCTTTCTCATGTAATTAATTGCAAACCTGCTTATGAGGTTTTAAATGATTTAAGTATTACTCACGAGAGTACATCCCAAGTGGAGAGATTCAAAATTGATTTTTTACGCTCTCAATATGAAATTTCCACATGTTTGAAAATGAGAGTATTGATGAGATGCTCACCCGTTTCACCAAGCTTACTAATGGGTTATCTTCTTTAGGTGACTCCATTGACAATAACCAAAGATAAGAAAGGTCATTATAGCTTTCCCCAAAGCTTGGAAAGTGAAGGCTATAACTCTCTAGGAGCTCAATGATAGGGAAGAAATGAACTTCCTAGGATTCATCGAAAATCTCAACAATCATGAGATGAAGATGAAGGTACGAGAAGAAAGGGAGCTTCCAAAGAAGAAATCCATAGCTTTCAGCTACTCCCTCATCTATTGATGAAGAAGAATCATTGAAAGACGGTGATGAAGACTTTGCTATGCTCATTCGAAGAGTGGGTAAGATGTTCTACAAGAAGGGGAGACAAAGTAACTTCTGAAGAGGAAGACCCTAAAGGTAGATTAGAGAAGAAGGATGGTTCTTACTATCACTGCAAGAAGACGGGTCATCTCATCGTGGATTGCCCTTCTCTACAAGCAACCACCTCCAAGAAAGTGCACGAGAAGAAAAAAAGCTATGGTGGCCACGTGGGATGATTCAAAAACTGAATCCGAAGAAGAAATCGATACTGTACACGTTTGCTTCATGGTAAACAGAGAGGAGATGTCTAAGATAAATCTTGAAAGCTCTCTTAATGATAATAATTTAACCATGGATGAGC
Source organism: Agave tequilana (assembly GCA_038442645.1). Taxonomy (NCBI): domain Eukaryota; kingdom Viridiplantae; phylum Streptophyta; class Magnoliopsida; order Asparagales; family Asparagaceae; genus Agave; species Agave tequilana. The sequence continues at coordinate 32,674 of JAVJIF010024133.1, forward strand.
TTGCTCAAGTTTTTGAAGAATTGCAAAACCAGTATGAGATTTCTATTGCTCAAAATAAAAAATTGAAAAAGAAAAATGATCTTTTAAAGAACAAATTAGATATTATTTTTAAAGAGAAAAATGATTCGTCTATTTGTTTTGGAAAGACCAAAAAGGATTTTAATGATCACAAAATTATTTGCAAGGGCACAAGCCCTAAGATTGATTTTGATAGAAAAGAATTTTCTAGTATTCAAAAGCGAATTGATGTTTTAGATTCCACATTAAAGAAATGTGCTTTTGATTGAGTAAATTTAGCTTAATGTTTCCAAAGGGCAAAATTCAAAGGAAACACACATCCACTCATACACAACATACATTACATGCACAACATGCTTCACATGCACATAAACACAATCATGCATTAATGTCAAAGTGTACACTTGTACACATTGTAACCGCAAAGACCATTTAGCTAAATTTTGTTATGTAAAGATAAATATGATGAATAAGAATGAAGGTATCGAGAAAGTACTAACCCGATAGAACCCAAAAAGATTTGAGTACCAAAGAACACACTAAACTTGATTGATGTAGGTGCGTCATCCCCCTCCAAGACGTAGGGGGAGATGGTGCCTTAGTGGTGGATGCATTGGAGCTCAAAGGATCAACCGATATATTGCATCACTAACAAAGAGCACCTCTTTTCGGAGATTGCCCATAGTTCGGTAACATCTCTACTTGAAAAATTTATTTGTAGTTAGAACTATACATGCATAGAAATAGCTAGCTTTTTATTTGTGTTAACATAATTTTTTTATTGATAGGTTAATATTTGAGCTTGTTCTTTGACAAGTTTTTTTGTTCATACTAGCCAATGGATTGATTGCTCATGCTTATAATGTTTACCCATGCTCAATTTTTTTGATAAATATATATGTATACTTAGATTCTTTTATTTGTTCACATACATGTACATATTTAGTTTGTGTATCTATCTTATATTTGGGTATTCTATTTAAACCATTTTTAATAAATAAATCAAGATAGAAATTACGCGTCTCAACTCTTATCTAGAGAAATGACGAGGAGAAGTTCAAACCTGTTAAGGGTATTAGGCTTCAATGTCTTGTATTTAATTGCTTAATATATGTGTTAATTATTACAAAATGTATTTTTAAATATGCTAAAACTATTTTTGATATCATATTTATGTGTATACCATGCCTATAAGATTCGTGGACCTACATCTCTATTTTTTATGTATGAAAGATTTGAGGTTATAGTAATTTCAAAACCCTATCTTTACATTGTTTAAAATCAGATTTCAGTGGTGTTCCGATCGACCGATTTGGCCTGAAATAAGGCCGGTCGACCGGATGGTCGACCGATATAGCCTGGTATAAGAATTTTTGCCCTCAACCTTGAGCTGGTCGACCACGTATAAGAATTTTTGCCCTCGACCTTGAGCCGGTCGACCGACTGTAACCGACTTTGGTCTCAGGTAGATCCGATCGACCGGGCGGTCGACAGTAAGTCGGGTCTGGGCTGCTTTTGACATGTTCAAAACCCTAGATCTCTTTCTTTCCTCTCATTCTCTCTTCTTCCGTCGTCATTCTCTTCTCTTCTTTCCCATTTTCTTTCCTTCTCTCTCTCATATCATCCCTATTCCTCTATTAATCCCCAAAATTTCATGAATCTCACTTCTATACGCCGGATTTCTTGATTTCAAGGAGGAAATTTCATATTCTCTTCAGGTAAAACCCTAAGTTTTCCCCAAAATTTGTCCCTAGTTTGTGTTCTTCATCTTATTTCCTCACCATGTCTAAGCGTGAAAGAATTGAAAAGGGCAAACAACCCGAGTCTTCCACAAATCCATTTGTTCCACAAAATGCATCTCATAAATTCTCTATAATACAGATTTCTGGTCGTATGGTGGTTCTTGCTGACTTTGAACAGCTCAATCTTGCACAAATTTTGAGTACTAGCTCACTAGAATTTCTTGTCTCCATTAAGAAACCTGTTCACCCTGAGCTAGTTCACTATTTTTACTCTAATCTGTCCTTCTATAATAATCATATTAGATCTAGAGTCTTGGGTAAAGATATTAACATCTCTATGGATAAATTTGCCCGTCTACTACGTCTCTCCTGTGAGGGTGTAGACATTCATAATGTAGATTTGTATAATTTCGAGTATCTGGACGGTGAGACTGCTCTCACCGCTTCTTTATTACTTCAAAACGATGAGAACTCGACTTTAGTTAGAAATGAGGAGGTGAAGTGCTACACTCTCACTGCCCAAGTTTTGACTAAAATTGTGTTCTATAATCTTCTACCAAAATCAGGAGATTATAGTCATGCCCTGGGATCTGCTCCTCTTCTGATCTACTGCCTTCTGAAAGGCATTAGAGTCAATATGCTTAAACTCATCGTTGATTTCATGATATCTGAGCATTTGTTGATCCCAAGCATGCACTTACCTTTTGGGATGCTCATCACCCGACTCCTCAAACAACTAAAATTTAACCTATGTGCTGAAAGGTCTGTTGCACCCTCCATTGACATCAACAACACACTTCTCAAGAGGATGCATGTTGGAGAATGTGCTCCTATTCCTCAACCCTAATGTTGTTCCAGCTTTTGTACCTGGATCCTCCTCCTCAGCTTCTGCAGACCCCTTTGCTGCAATCTCAGCTCAACTTCAAGAACACAATTTGAAGATTACTACTCAGCTTGAGAAGATGTCGACTCGTCAGGAAGAGATCCAACAGGATTTCAGAATGACTTGACGTATATCTGCTCTTTCATCCGTTACCTTCAGACATGTGTTGATGAGAGCTATGGTAGGCATGCATGGCCTGTTCCTCTTCCGAGCGGCTACGCCCATCCTTTTCTTACTTCGGTCCTCCGTTTGATCCATGAGTTCCTCCTCTAGCTCCTTCCGAGGCATCGGCTCCTCCTGAAGATCCAGATTTCCAGGAAGATTGAACCCCTTTTGTGATGCTGACAAAAAGGAGAGTGATTTGGAGTTATCTAGGGGTGGCTTTCATGTTCTTATATTTTTATGTATTTGGTACTTTATTTGGTACTTTTATTTGGACATGTAGTATGTTTATGTTTGGTACTTTTATTTGGACATGTAGTATGTTTATGTTTTGGTACATGTAGTTATGCTTGGACATGTAGTAATCTTATTTTGTTATAGCATGGAACTTATGTTTGATTTGGTTTGTCTCTTTTATGATATCATCTTTCTTTTGTTGGCAAGATATGTATGTCTCTTATTGTTGGTATTTGATACATATCTTTTACTTGTGTGGTTATGGTTTGTGGTATGTGATATGTTTTTGTTTTGTGCTTCCTATTGTATACCTTCCATCTACCACGTGTTTTGGAGGTTGGCGGTATTGGATGGTTGGAGGAAAACGTTTGTGCATACATTTTTGTATTTCTATATTCTGTGTATGCATAAATGTGTTACATAGAACTTACTTTGCAATATCATATTCATATGCTATAGTTGATGCATCTTGCTTATACAATAGATTTGTTATATGCATGTGTTTAGGGGGAGCTTTGCTTGAAGTCTCCTTCCTATTTGTTTGTAATAACTCCATGTGATTTGTCATCATCAAAAAGGGGGAGATTGTTGGCCCAAAGGCCATTTGCCCTAGTTTTGATGATAACAAAACATATGAAGTTATATTTTTCTAATATTTCCTTTAAATAAGTTTCATGATTGCTCGTTGTTGCATTTGGCTTCATAGATAAGACTCACAACGTTTAGAAACCTTGAAGATGATCCAAGAGCCTAAGCACCAAGAAGGCACATGCATAGGATTCAACACGCTCAAGGATCAAAGTTTGCAAAGAGTAAAGCTATACAAGATGTTTTTATTCTGTATTTAGTATAGGATTTTTAGCTTTGTTAAAACCAAGGAAGGTTGATAGCTATTGAGATTGACTCACACACATGTTTCATTCTTATCTCCAAGTGTTTTTGAAAAGAGTCAACACGCCTGTCTTTTTTGTTTTCAAAAACGAGTTTCGGAAAAATCGATTTTCTATTTAGAAAAGTATTTTTATCAAAATATAGTTCTACTTGGATTTGTGATGATCTCTGATCACACATTGAACCTATCATGTTCTAAGAACTCTATTTTGTATTTGGAATCAAAGTATATTTCGTTGGAAAAAGATGGACTTCAAAAGCTTTTCAAAATACTGATTTTGGCCCTAGGTCGGTCGACCGTTGACAGAGCAAAATTGCTCGGTCGACCGTTGACAGAGCAAAATTGCTCTGTCGGTCGACCGAGCGGTCGACCGATATGCACAAGATTTTCTTTAGTGTCTTTGTGTGCACTTCGATCGACCGACCGGTCGACCGTCTGAGAGATCTTTAGCCTTTATTCGACCGTCAAAGAGCTTAGCTCTCTGTTTGGGTTACACGGTCTATCGGACGGTGGACCGCTAACCCCAACAGTCGAAAATCTGACCGTTAGCGGTCGACCGGCCGGTCGACTGACAGAACAATCTTGTTTTGATTTTGACCCTAACGACTAGTTTTCAGTTTGTCTTTTTCTGGGTCACATCCCAACGACTCTATTGAGTTTTCTCTTCATATTTTCATACCCTATAAATATGGGAACTGTAGAAAAACCCCACAACAAGTTTTTAACATCCAAGATCAAGTTTAAGTGATCAAAATTCCTTTTCTTTAGAAAATTTTGATATTGAGCCAAAATTTCACATCCTTGATTTTTAGTTTGAGCTTTCCTTTACATCTTTACAAGATATTTCACCACACAATCTCAAAGAGTTTCAACGACTTCTCTTGGTTATAGGATTGTGTTTGAGTGAGCCTTTTGCGATCAAGAATAAGATCACGTTTTCTTGTATTTTTAAAGTTGTAGAGGTTGCGGCCTCGAGTGAGCTTGTGAGCTCAATTGTAGGTGTTGCGGCACCAAGAGAGAGTTGCGGATCCGTTGAGTTCTTGCGGGAACTTGTAAGGGTTGTCGATCTCGCGGGATTGCAATTGTGGAATCCTTCATTGCGATGAAGACGGGGACGTAGAGCGATGGCTCGAACTTCGAAACACATCATTGTGTTTGCGATTGCTCTCCTTATCTCTTAACTCAACTTTGTCTACTCTTGCTTGCTAAAATTGTTCATCTTATTGCAAGTATATTTAGTGTTGTGATTGTTTATTGCTAGTTGCTAGTAATTGTTTTTAAATTTCGCATTATTTGTCATAAACCTATAGCCATCACCTATTCACGCCCCCCCCCCGGGGGGGGGTGGGGGGGGGTGTTTTTACACAACCTTCTTGCCAAATGGGGCCCAAGTGAATACTTAACCACAAGTCATGGTACTTCAGCGAGTCCCGCTCAAATGATGTTTATGCCATCATTCATTTCAATGAATCTCAAGCCTTTAACCAAGATTTTTCTTTGGATTACTTTGCATGCCTTAACCTAATAAGACACATTAGTTGGTTTTTCTTTGAGGGCTTTGAATTTTAGTGTTTTTTAGCTCTTCCTCATAGAGTTAATAGACACCATCTGTTGTGCTTAGCAAAATAGAGGTTTTCTCAGTGTATTCCTAACTAATGACATTGGCAGAATTCTTGGGACTTGCATCTGCTCGATGCATGAGTGAGTTCATTGATATCCTTTAATTGTGGATCATGATTCTTGGCTAAAATTAATGCAGAGATTGCCTATTTTATATTGATCATACTATTTTATATCTTTTTACTAATAGAGAGGAGAAAACATTGTGTAAATATCTTCTGTGGCCATTGTTGCAATATGAATGCCAGTGGCTCACTTGCATGATGATATGATCATGAACTAAATTTGAGCCATTGCTGATGTGAACGACTACATGTCTGACAAATAAAGGTCTCAACTGATCTGCCAGGTCCACATCACCCTCTCTTGGACGATCCAGTATCAAAATGGATCATAGTGTTATAAAACCAATAATGCCACAAGAGTAGACGATCCAAATAGTGATCAGCACCATGTAGAAATGGACAACAAAAATGATGGTACCTTTAGAGGAGAGAACACGCTTTTGATGATGCCCGCTATTTAATATCTCAACATTGAACTCTTTTGGAATTGTGTCAACAGTCGGAATCTTGTAAGACCATGTCCCTTCTGAAACAACTAAACCATCTGAATTTGTCAAATATTCCTCGTACATAAAGAAACCAATTCCTTGAACAAAGGCACCTTCAATCTATAAAAAGAAAAACATATGAGATGTGGATTAACTGCAGTTCTGCAAATCACACAAAAACATACAGCAATAGGATGAAAAACAAGTAAGAAAACAATTCCAAAGTTGCAAGTAAATAAAAACCTACTGTTTCTTGTTAGTTATCCCACTCCCTATCCATATATAAGATTAACAAAAACAACATACAACAACAGGTCTGGCCTAGATATTTTTTTCATCTTTATGGCAGCAATAAATAATCAAATTCAATCAATCCTTTATTCTTTATATAGGAGAGCGGCATTCAGCTTAAAGGTCAAACAAACCTGTCCCAAATCGACAGCAGGGTTTAAGCTCTGTCCACAGTCATAGATAATATCTGTCCGCAAAATTGTGGTGGCCCCTGTAAGAAGATCTACCTCAACCTGAAATGCCAATTACTTGGAAGATGAGACCAATGAGAATGAATACTTCTATGTAGATATTAAAGAATTAGCAAGGCCCATACTTGCAGAAGCTAAGATTAATGTCTAAAGAACGAAGAAGACAGAAAATGTTGGATATACCTCACTTAAAGCAGCACCATAGTTAAGATAGTTCATAGAACTAAGGTCAGGAACCCAATAAGTACTAGCTGACAAGTTTATTGCTTGAAGGTTTGCCTGCAAAGAAGGTCAGAGTACACTCAGAACAATTAATTTCCAAAAGTCGTACAAACTAAAAGCCACAGGGCAGTGCAAGTGCCAGACTTGAGTGGCTTCACCACCAAAAAGAAAAGGATAAAAGGCACTAGCTAGAAAGTTCGGTTACAAGTAGTTGGGAATCAGGGGTGTGTGAAATTCATGGTTTGAGAATCATGGATTCAATTTCATGCTATTTCGTAAATCTGAAATAGCCTCCACCTAAATGGAGCTTTCAAAGATCAATGCACTCCAGATGCACTTTACTCTAAGTGCCCATAATCCCCATGTGTCTAGAATTAAGGGTGGGACATGTTTGACATTGCAGTGCACATGCAGTGGTACGGAGGGCATTCCCAGACCATCTGGCAAAATAATCTATATATCCAAACGTTCAAGAAATATCATATATTTTATCATATAAAGAAATGAGAAAGAAAGAAATATCAGTTATTTTGAATTGGTATGTATAATCTGTGCATCAAGATGGATGAAAAATATACAAGATATCGAGAGGAGAAGATATATGTTAAAGAACAGTTTGCAAGAAAAAAAAATTCATTGTAAAATGTTATGAAGCCGGATAACCTTCGTAATGAAATGTAGCAAAAGGGGTGTTTTTTTTTGCTTTTTTTTTTTTGGGTTGGGTTGGGTGGGGGGGGGGGGGGGGGGGGGGGGGGGGGAGTAGGTTACAAAATGATATTGAAGGATATTATTTGGGGCAATCACGTCATGATTTGTGTCATGTTTCTGTTGTATCCTAATTCATTCTTTGGATCACACAAATCAACAGCGTAATGGTCAAAGGAAAAAAATAATATCTGTATAAGTGACGTAATGAAGTACTTTGATTGATGTAAAGGGTTAAAATAATTACAAAAGCTATGACATTCACCTGAGAAATTAAAGTATCCCATCCAACAGAACCCATTTGTTCTTGCAATCTATCTTTGAGAGGTTTTAGTCTGCTAATCAGGACATTACATGCTAGACGAACAGCCTCACAGCTTGATTCAGATGTAGTGCTGCCGGCAGTAAATCCACCTTGAATCAAACTCAAAGTGTCAGCTTGAATAACTCGCACTCTCTGCAGAAGTATCTGACTACCATCACTCCACAGCTGTCCAAGAGCAAAAGCTGCCATCTGCTTCACTTTTGTCCAAAGCCCCTGGCCTAACTCAATTCCTCCAACTTCAACAACAATTGAACCATCATTCAGGATAGACACTTTCCCCGGTGTCGGTCTAACTGTGACCGGATGAATAACAGGTAAGCAAGAAATTCCCCTTTTCCTCCACTGATTACAATTATTAAAATGCTTCATCCTTGCTAAACGGTGATCAAAACATGCAGATTTAATCAGTTTATCCAAAACAAGAGGTAAAGTATACTCCGAAATTTCTCCTGCACTGCCTTCATAAAACAAACTGAGGCTCTCATAGGTGTGAAGATTCTTCTCCCTAATAGAATTTGCATCAACCGAGAGGGTAGACGCTATCTCCTCTATAATAGATTCAGCAATAAAGGATCCTTGTACCTCTCCAGGGCCCCGCATTGCTGATTTAGATGAAAGGTTTGTCTTGCACACCTTCGCATCAAAAGAAAATGCTCCCCAGTTGTACTTCTTTAATGCTCCTATTATGTTGTGTGGCATCATCGGGCTTACATCTTCAGAGAAGCCTGCATTGATTAATAGATCTATGTGCAAAGCCGTGACCTTCCCATTGGACTTGAAACCCACTGAGTAGTTATTTTCATTGGATGTCTTCCGCCAGCCAATACCATATCAGTTTTGCGATCCAGGTACATCCTAACAGGACGTCGTAGCTTATACGCCGCTAGAGCACATGCAGTTGCTACCTACAGAGTACACAAATTTCTGGGTGTTAAGGAGCCTTTGATTAAGTCTCGCTTAACACTAAAATTTAACAAGTAAAAGAAATTAAAAACGTTGAGTTTAACTTCAAACACTGTCCATACTCTATAGAGGTGACATTTAATGCTCATTAGATTGTTCAGAGTGTTCAATATTTCTTTTGTTCAAAGCATTCAGTAATCCTAGCTATTCAGGCTAGTACACCTCACCAGGTGAAATTGTACGCCAACTCTGAGAAGGGCAGTTACATTTTGCTTGACCTTATAGACCGTTAGGCTTATGTGCAGTACCAAGTAGCATAAAGAAGTTAAGAGCATTAAAATTGATTACTTTGTTTGGGAGAAATCTACACCTGAAAGTAAACAGTAGATAGCTACTTCGCAGAAAACCACCGGACTTCAACTGAAAACTTAATGAAGTATTTATGTGGCTTGGTTGCAAGAAACAAATACTTTCACATTACTTACAAAGAACAGTGAATATTAGAGCCAAATATCAGATATGTGAGGCTAAACAAACTAGATGGGTAAATATTTCTATTCATAAAACAAATAGTTCTCAAATTTTAGTTCAAACTGTTGTAGCCTGTAAGATAACCATAAACAACAGCCCTGTTCCAACCTTTTGATGTCAGCAAGTCTCAATTATAAGGTGACTATAATACATAAAAGAGAACTGTCACATTTAGAGTGGATTGTCATTGCAGAAACCACAGCCATTAAATCTTAGTGATTACTAGCATGAGGAAATTTGGTTCGAGTAACAATTCAGATGTCTTGTTATTTCTGAAAATTAGACAGTGTCTTTAGTGTAAAGGTCCAAGAAATCAATTTGAAATTCCAGATGATAAAAAACTTCATGTATGAGTTGATGCTCACAGGCATTGCTCTTATGGCCTTTCCACCAAACCCCCTCCAACTCTTCTAGTAATAACACGGACATTGTGCTCAGGGACGCCAAGGCATTTTGCAATTACACGCTGTGAAAACTCAGGAGTTTGACATGAACTGTACACCACAGTGCAATTATCTTCATCTGGTATGGCAAGAGCTGTTTGCGTTTCCATGTAAAAGTAATACTGAGAACCTAGTTTGGCCTGGAAACAATCATTTCCCATAAGTCAGTTTTATGGAAAACTAGGAGAAAGAATTTTTTTTTTCACAAATCACAATATTGAAGGGGTGATGCTAAATCAGTATTCTTTAATGGTTCTTGTCGAAAGAAGACGGGAAGTTCCACACAAACAATACTTGAAATTCTATTTTCTACACAAAATGAGATAACCTTGTCATTGAAATCGATTCAGAAATGATAAATTGGACAAAGTACAAGAATAAGTAACAGGAGAGATATGTGTACCGGTTATTACTAACTCCCAGTCCTCTTATAATCTTTTCTTTTTTAAAACATAGATGCTAATTCCAATCAAATCTCTATTCAAAATTTTGTGTTAACTATTTAGAATACAAATAATATTCTATTCTTATTTAAATGGGATGGAGTACTAAAATGAAGAATGCAAGTAGTCACAAATTCAGAAAATATCCACCAACAAAAAAAAGTCTCCTACACAATACACAAGTCACACTAAACTTCTATAGGTTCAGTGTATATGTGCTAATCATATGATTATAACTTTACCACAGCCATCATAAAAAATTCTTATTTGACCACGAACCATATAATAACATCTTCTAAACTAACTAGATTACAATTAAAAACGACTCTAATGGAGGGAACTATTCACAATGTTATATTACTGGATTTGTTCTTGCGCTAAAACCCAATCGAGTTCCATACTTATGATTTATTTCTTTTACCGCATCATGCTAATGACTTGTCGAAGAGAAAGACAATAAATTTGTTTAAAAAGAAGAAAATGCATTCTATGAATAAAGACAGCCAAATAACAGGACCAAGGCCCAGACAACACAATCAGTCTCCAAAGCAAGTTTAAATCTACAAGAACTGTCTTCTGTGGGTTCTAGATGTCAACTTTAACATGAACTAGAATGAAAGACAGAAGAGCACCTCTGATATAATCTTCTGATCAGCTTCTTCCATCCCTTTGGAGAAATCACCAATTTGTTTTGGATAAATGAAAGCAGGAACCTCAAAGAAACTGGATTTTCTGACAGCCTCTTCAACAGATAAAATAGGTGGTTCCAAATTTTCTGTGCTGTAGTTGACAGCCACTTGTTTAGCACCCATGTCGGCAAATCTCTGTGTTTCTGCAATCTAAATTATTCATTTTATCAATAAAAATGCACAAAGCATACTAATTTGACCAGTTTAAACAAGACAGAAGGCAAGAATAAATATTGCCAAGGTAATATAAAATATAATACAAGAAACTGCAAGGGTAAAGAAAGACATACCACCATACCAAGTGGCTGCCCAGCATACTCTGCAAGAGAGTCCGCAAACAATGGTTCGCTGCCAAAGATGCTGGCAGATCCAATATTTGTCCCCTCTTTAGGAATATCATTGGTAGAGATTACTGTGATGATTTTTTGTGAAGCTAGTGCAGGCCTGATGTCAAGACTCTTTATACGAGCCAAGGGCTTACTGCTGTAAAAGAATGCTCCATACAGACAGTCTTTTGGAGAAGGAATATCGTCCACGTAAACTGCCTCACCTGAAAGATTCAATCATCATTGTCACCATCCAAGCCTTTGTCACATTTTAGCAAGGTGAGATACAGAGAACACTTGAAGTCAAAGAGGCTTAAAAAAATGGGCCTTGTAAACTAGACTAAGTTGGTGCCAATGTCTGGGCCAAGAACTATGAGTAACTGAGGGTTTTGCCTATAGTGTAAGCTCATGCAACCAAGATGCAGCCCTCCAAATTCACCAAGAAACAGAAGAATCTGGAGAGGAAGAGGTGAATTATAATATTAGGGGAGGAACTTGCAAAGAGTTGGTAATGTATGTGACTTATGATACGGATCACAAGTTCAAGTCATACCTCCAATGAATATTTTGAGGGAATTTCCTCCTATATAACTATGTGTGTGTTGTGTGGTTTTTTTTTTTTGTGTGTGTGTGGGGGGGTGGGGGGACAGACACTTCCAGAATGAAGACACATTGAGTCAAACACATGACGTGTATATGTTTTAGAATTTGTGTTGTGTTGACCTGTTGTGTCCATGTTGATATACATGTCGCTGTGTAATATAGGTTCCACCTGCTACTCATTTTTCCACAAAGGAACGTGAGGAGAGTTGGCAAGCTGTGTGATATGTGACGCAAAGGTCAACCTGTTCAAGTATGCTATAACCAACATGATGATAGGAACTTCTCCCCTGTACCTCGGTAGCGGTGGCAGGGGCCACATTGTATTTAGAGAAGAAAAGTAAAACAAGATGACACGACTAGATCATAGTGTATAATAATTGCTTGATAAGGTCATAACGTTTAGTAATACACAAAAGACAAATGAAATATAAAAATGAACCAATTTAGAACAACAATATTATTATCATTGGTCCAAATAAGATGGTTCATTGAACAATAAACATTTGGCAACATGAAGTAACAGAGAAGCACTGAGAAATTAAATATCGAAAGAAAGAATATAAGAAACGAACAGTGAAAATATTTATCTCATAAAGGTGACAAAGGAAACCAGGTCCGTGAAGGAGACAAGAGATTAAGGTTAAAAGAAAAATAACAAAATCCGTACAATAAAAAGACAACCTTACATATCCATAATCCACTCTAAGATATGCAGTAGGTTCAAAGTTCAAACAAAGATTTGATTGATGTTTGAATGCTGAAATGTGCTATTGGGTTTCGCTCCAATTGCAGGCACAATACTACTATCATAAGGAAATTAAGTAGAGATGCAATAAAGTTCCAGACAATTCACACTCCCTTGATTCCGTATCATACATTGTACTCTCAAATTATGCACTTTAAGTATTGCTGAACGAAATGGTTATCTGCTCATACGAGCATCCCTAATAGTTTGATGTTTGAATGTTGAAATGTTGAAAGATTTGATTGATGTTTGAATGTTGAAATATGCTACTGGGTTTCACACCTATTGCAGGAACATTATTGCTCTCATAAGAAAATTTAACAGAGACTCAATAAAGTTCGACACAACTCCCACTCCCTTGATCTTGTACTCTCAACTTTTACACTTTAAGAATTGCTGTACAAACTGGTTATCTACTCATATCGAGCATCACTAGTAGCTAGCGCTCATAGGGCTATATTCATAAGATCTAATACTTAGCTTACATCTTCATGTGCGTCCTTGCTGATGTTAAGAGCTCATATCCATCTGACTTGTCATGTGGGTGGTATATCAAGAAAATGTATGGGTTCAGTCCCATGAGGTGCAGTAACACAAATGGTTAGTTATGTTTCCACCCATGCTCTATTAGAGCAATCTTTTTATCCAGGGAAGGTGGTTCCCAGCCTACAAGCTGGTCCACCACACCTACAAATTTGTATCAAGGTCCATTGGTTTGAATGGGACCACATCATTAATGTTTGTCTATTGCTTCAAGAGCGAGCTGTGAACAGATTAGATACCTGTTATCTAAATCTGAATCTAAAATATTATCCACTACTTGAATCCGCTCCAATATCTGACAAATATGTGAGAGAATATATGTATTCAAATCCCACATTTGTCATCCCAATTTGGATAATATCCGAATCCGACAGAATATCCATATAATAATAGAAGAATTTTCAGAAGGTAGCACGGACTTCTACAAAACTCATCAAAATTGATATTTACAATACCAAATTTACCAAGTGTAGTTTACAAAGAAAGAAACACTTGTATATTAATCATATAATATTTTTATTATGTAGTAATTGTTGTAACGAAATTGATATGCCCGATACCAATTATTGTGTGCATAACCCGAGATACCATACTTACTATGATACCAATAGTTGGGAGATACGAGATCCCCACCAACGACCTTAAGCACACCATGAGATCGATTACCTCGAGCACACAAGATGAATATTAAAAGATATAAGAAGAAGAACACACAATTTAACGTGGTCCGGTCCAATTTGGCCTACGTCCACGGGGAGAGAACTTGAGAGAGCTTTATAAATAAACTTGATACAAAGAGATCTAACCTTCCTCTTGATGACACAAGAGTATTCATCTTCCCCTTGAATTTACGCCTAAATTATAAGAGTATCCCTTCTCTCTATGCACCTTCACTTTACTCCTCTCTTTCTTGGCTTTTCAAGGCCTTGGCTTTTTAAGGCCTTACATTGTTGTTCAACACAACTTTCTTCTGCTTTCTGCTCTAATATACAATGCTAGGTTACAACCTTTATTTATAAGATTTTACAAAACAAATCCTATTTTGACTATGAGATGATTTTGATCATTGGATGCTTGAAGAATCTTTATCAATCCTATTAGGAATTGATCACCTTAATCTAGAAAGTTTCTAGACCTTTTAAATTTTAGAAATAAATCTTCATTGAATAGAAATTGAATCCTATTCATACTCCTACTGAAAAAGAAACTCGCAATCACCTGAAAATAAAACTGCTTCGCCTTAATTTGCTTTTCTGCTTCAAGCCATCATATTCTCCAATTCAATTGGATTTTCTTAGACCACTCTTGAAAAATAAAGCAAAATCCCAACATTCTCCACCTTGACTTGCTTTTCAAGCCTTTAGCAAAACAACTTAAGATTTTAGATTACTATCTTAATTCTTTTCTTGGTTATTGTGAAGCCTTTAACCTTGCCCCCTCTCCCCGGGGCCTTTGGCGGATTCACCGTCATGCCTTGGGTCATCTCGAACCTCGCCTGAATGTTATGTAGTCATCCTGCAACTGTTAGACTTGTTGCAGTTTTCCTTAAAGCTCCACCTTGAAGTGAGCTCCCTTCAAGCTTTTCATTGAAACTCCCTGACTTAGTTTCTTTCCCTTAGCTTGCATTGCATCGCCGCCGCCACCAGTAAGTTCCGCTTTGTGACGCCTTCCCGACCATGGAGGCCCTGCCGGTCTTGAGGCAATCCGTCTCTAATTCTACATGGTCTTCCCAACTTTACACGAACACTATAAAAAGCTTGTCATGCCATGGCCTTCCACCAATCACTTGGTAAAAGTCCACTTTCCATCGATGTTTTAATCTTGAGATTTATCGTCTTCACATAATTATCGTGGTCTTATCGGGCCTTCCCGTTACACACTACCATGGTCTTACTTCAATCAATGAGGGTTACCATCCACCACTGCATTGATTTTTGTCAGATCTATTGCTCTGCTATTGATGATCTTCAAACCTGATAGATCTACCGGTGCCCGCAATAATCTCACTGTGTCACGACTAGTCCGTCGTAACTTTAACCGTGATTTTCATCGATTCCTTGACCAAACTATACAAAACCTGCACCAAATCATGGAATCTCCTCAATCTGCGCCCACCATTGCACTTAGAACGCTAAAATACATAGGGTTCGACATCTTGATCATCTGTATCTGACTATGATTGCACAATCTACCTTCCGATCAATCTCGTCCATTGATCGTCTTCACCACCCTCCGCTGTTTTTTCTCTGACTTGCTGTTGCAGCGAGACTCCATGGGATGCCTTGTGCAATGCCTCCGTGAGCTCATCGAGCTCGTCTTGTCGTCCGCCATTGGCGATGATCCGATTACCTTCGCGTCTATCGTGTTCAGATTTGAGCATCATTGAGCCTTGACAACTCCACCTTGATCAATATACTCCAAAAGTCATCGATCTTTATCTCAAAACAAATCTGAACTTTCTTGTTGTCTTCTTCATCTTGATGCCTCCGCCGACTCCATCGACTTGACATCTTCTACTTCATCTAGAGCACTCAATCTTGAAAAACACCATCAGCTCTGATACCATTTGTTATAACGAAATTGATATGTTCGATACCAATTATTACGTGTATAATCCGGGATACCATACTTACTATGATACCAATAGTTGGGAGATACGAGATCCCCACCGACGGCCTCAAAGCACACCATGAGACCGATTACCTCGAGCACACAAGATGAATATTAAAAAAATATAAGAAGAACACACAATTTAACGTGATTCGGCCCAAACTTGGCCTACGTCCACAGGGAAAGAACTTGAGAGAGCTTTATAAATAAACTTGATATAAAAAATCTAACATTCCTCTTGATGACATAAGAGTATTCACCTTCCCTTTGAATTTACGTCTAGATTATAAGAGTATACCTTCTCTCTATGCACATTCATCTTGCTCTTCTCTTTCTTGGCTTTTTAGGGCCTTCTTGGCTTTTGAGAGCCTTACATTGTTGTTCATCACAACTTTCTTCTGCTCTAGTTTACAATGCTGAGTTACAACATTTATTTATAGGATTTTACAATACAAATCCTATTTGGACTATGGATGATCTTGGCATTGGATACTTGAAGAATCTTGATTAATCCTATTAGGACTTGATCTCCTTGATCTTAGAAGGATTCTAAACCTTTTAATCTTTAGAAATAAATCTTCATTAAATAGGAATTGAATCCTATTCATACTCCTCATGAAAAAGAAACTCGCAATCACCTGAAAAGGAAACTGCTTCACCTTGATTTGTTTATTCTGCTTCAAACCATTGTCTTCTCCAATTCAATTGAATTTTCTTGAACCATCATCTCCTCTAAAAAGACAAGGCAAAATCCTAATAATAATATATACAAATAATATATATTAATTATAAACGGAGGATTTAATCAGAGTGGATACCATAATATTTGTATTCCCTCTGTTTATATGCAGATATTAAATGAGGCAGCTAATAAACAGAGAGAGATACCAATTATCACTATCCACGATCGCTTAAATAGATGAGGATACAAAGTTTATTTGGAACATTTTAAATATCCATTTACACCTGTATTTCAAGATTATGTTAGCAAGTGAATTCAAGGAAAAGCTGCAGCTCCCTGCTTCCAGCGGGTGCAGCTTAGCTCGCCCAATTAGCAGGTGAGACAGTTCGCAAAGTTATGCGCAGACACTATCTTCATCTAGTTTCGGGTTTGGACTGATACATGCCAAGACGAAAATTTGTTTGGGTTAAGTATCCTGCATCCATCTGAGTGATCGAAGGTGTTATGGCAAGGAATTGAAGAATCAATTTGGTCATAGATGGTTAGACCTGCAACTCTATAAAGGTTAATCCTTTACGGCTGAAGCGATTACAAGCCTTAACATTGTCCATTTGAGTCCTAGTTTCTTCTATGGTCCTAGGACACCTATGCTCATCTTCGCCACTTAGAAGCCATTCAGAAGTTTACGTAATATAAACCAAAAAGAAAATGGTCCAATTGTTACAAATTACACCTCTGGCTAAATAATCTCAAAGCTCACAATACATCTCTCCATTTACTGCACCTGTAATATCTTCGTACTATTTCTCCTAACATCAACAAATCCTATTCACAAACTTGTTTTCCTCCTGACACAAGGTTGTAGCTATAGGGAAAGCCACAAAATCTTTGTGTTGATAAGTATATAAGAAACCGACTAGAACTAATTCAAAGGTAGGAGTAATAGGTGATGAACCAGCTAATAATAGGCCTGGAACCACTCAAAACTCAAAAGAGCTAACTAATAGACTCCTTGGATCAATACATATTTAACTATCTACCCATTCATCACTCAACCCAACTAAATGAATCTTGCATCTCTGTGTCATATCCGCATCTAAATCTTTCAGCCACTTAAGAAAGCTTCTTGCATGTGCTCAAGCAGAACATCCTTTAAGCTCAAAAATTTCCCCACCATGACTCATATCATGTTAAGCCTAAATTAACATTTGTTTGCTTACATCTTTTAGCCTTCACAGTCCTGATATTAAACCATGTCTCAGTAACCTTACATGACTGAGGTTAAGCCCGAAATTTGGCTAATGTAGATAACTTCACCTAGAACATCCCTTTGCTTCCGTTACCTTGTCCTCACCCCAAGCCTACTTTGTGCTCCAGTACCTCAACTTAACCTGAAGTCTTCACTCAAAGCGCCCCTTGTCCTGTAACTCACATGCCTACATCTCGCTATAGTACCTAAAATTAACCCAAGTCTTCACTTGCAGCAACCCAGGCTTTTATTTATTCAACTTTTTAAGTGTCTTTACTGCAATCACAGTAGGAGCCAAAAAAAAAGTACAAATCTCTTGCACCATTGTGAGCCTACAGACAAAGCGTGACTCACCACTAATCTTGTGTGTCAATTTTTGTGACTATGAGGAATGAATATAGGCTTGGGACCACCTGAATCCAATGGGGCTAACCTAAGCCATAATTTGAGTGATACAAATACGATTTCTTCAATGTCACATACAGGTGTTCAATGCAGAATTTCTGACCATATAGATACAAAAACACACTATATTGAGTATCTTCTTCTCTCTTTTCTGGATGTGCTGTTGTTGTTGTCGTTGTTGCGCGCGCGCGTGTTTTTTTTTTTTTTTTTTTTTTTTTTTTTTTTGTGTGGGGGGGGGGGGGGGGGGGGGGGGGGGGGGGGGGGGGGGGGGGGGGGGGGGGGGGGGGGGGGGGGGGGGGGGGGGGGGGGGGGGGGGGG
>JAVJIF010024134.1:0-65999 GCA_038442645.1 Agave tequilana
GGGACGTAGAGAAAGTGTGCTCAAACCTCGAAATAATTCCCTCGTGTTTGCGATTGCTCATCTCTTTCTCACTTGTGTTTATATATCTCGCATGCTTATATTATTTCTCTCTTTATATGCTTGATATATCTTTGATTTAATTGATATATGCTTGGAATTGTTTGCACACTTGTATTCAACCAAAAAAAAGCCAAGATAAATAAGAAGAAGAAGAAGACTTATTTGTACAAAGACAAGATACCATTAGCTATGGTTCTTGGTTGTATATATATGCACATATTGGTCACATGTTTACACGGATTTAGGAGATACAATAGGAAAACATTGACTGAGAGAAAGAATAGGGAAATATTGACTGAGAGAAAGAATGAGAAACACATGGTGCATAAATCTCTTGAGTCCCATGTGTTCCTATAATCATGGAGAGATTTTAGGATCTGGTTGATTTCATGAGGGGTGTCTTTCACATGGATCACATGTTTCACATGAGTCGCGTGTTGTCATTGATATCTCTAACACCCCCTGCAAGTGAAGCGGGTTCGAAAGAACCGAGAGCTGTTTCTTCAGCATAGAAAATCTGAATGAGCTCAAAGGCTTAGTAAGGATGTCTGCTAGTTAGTCTTTAGTGCTGACAAACCGAACATCTAAGACTCCATTGGCGACATAGTCCCTCACAAAATGAATGTCGATCTCAACATGTTTGGAGGGAGGTGACGAATAGGATTGATCAAGAGATATGTTGCACCGAGGTTGTCACAGAGAACTATTGGGGGAGATTGCGAAACTCCAAGCTCACAAAGTAATGACTGCAACCAAACGACCTCTGCTGCAGCATTGGCCACGCCCCTATACTCTGCCTCAGTGCTAGATCGTGTCACAGTACACTGCTTCTTTGAGCTCCAAGAAATGAGATTTGTACCAAGAAAGACACAATAGCCACTAGTAGATTTTCGATCATCGATCGACCTTGCCTAATCTGCATCGGTGTAAGCAGTAAGCTGTACAGAAGAATGACGAGAGAGAAAAAGGCCATGTTGAATGGTAGATTTGAGGTAACGGAGGATCCATTTTACAGCGCTCCAATGCTCATCGGTTAAAGCTTGCATGAACTGAGCGACCTTGTTCACCGAGAAGGCAATATCGGGTCTGGTAAAGCTTAAGTATTGTAGAGCCAACAGTACTTCGATAGACAAAGAGGTCAGAGAGAGACTTGCCAACAATCTTGGATAGCTTACAGGAAGTGGCCATAGGCGAGCTGACAGGCTTGACACCGTCCATCTTGATTCAGAGAAGCAAGTCACAGATGTACTTCTGTTGAGAGAGAAATAGACCTGAGGGTGTACGATGACACTCCACGCCCAAGAAATAGTGTAGTGGGCCGAGGTCTTTTAATGAGAACCCCCGGCCTAGTTCTTGAATAAGGCGAGTGACAACCCGTGAGTCATTGCCTGTGATGATGATGTCGTCCACATAGATAAGAACCAGAAGAAGATCTGTCCCGACCCGTCGGAGGAAGAGAGACGTGTCGGACTTGGAGCCCACAAAGCCCAATGCGACTAGATAACTGCTGAGGCGAGAAAACCAGGCCCGTGGAGCCTGTTTGAGGCCATAGATACTGCGGTGAAGTTTAGATACATGATTGGGATGGCGGGATTGATGAACCCCGAAGGTTGTCCATGTAGACCGTCTCAGTAAGAAAACCCTGCAAAAATACATTATTCACATCCAACTGTCGAATAGACCATCCCTTGGAGACGGCCAGACTGCACACGATATGGACAGTGATCGGTTTGATGACCAGACTGGATGTCTCACCACAGTCTAATCCTTGTTGTTGATGAAAACCCTTGGCCACCAGGCGGGCCTTATACCTGTAAACAGAACCATCAGATTTATGTTTTAACTTGAAAACTCATTTACAACCAACCAGATTCATGGTAGGGTGGTATGGCACAAGGGATCAGGTTTTATTCTTAAGCAAGGCATTCATCTCAGTGTCCATTGCCTGGCGCCACTTGGGATCTTTAGAAGCTTGCGTGAAACATGTGGGTTCGACAGGAGTGGTGGCCAAGTCAGCCATGAGACAGGTAGGCATGGGATACCGGGTGGCTAGTCAGACTTTGGTGTTCTGGTGTTATCCTGTGTTCTGATGACCATATGGTAGGTCCTGGTAGGAGGGGACCTGGAGAGCCTGATGATGAGGATGAGGAGAAGGACATATCGGCTGGTGCTGGTGGAGGTGGTGGAGAAGGAGTATGTGATGGAGGTGGTAGTGGAGGAAGAGAAGAGTCAATGGTGGGGCCCGCATGAGAAGAGGGGACTGGAATAATGGAAGGTAACAGAGGCATGTAGGTGGGGATCGGTGGTGAAGGTGTGGGAGTAGGGGGAGAGAGGGAGGGCAGAGGAGAATGGAAAGGAAAGGAAGATTCGTTGAACACAACATCCCGAGAGATGTAAATACGACCAGAGGGGACATGCAAACATTGATAACTTTTATGTGAAGAAGAGTAACCTAAGAAGACACATTGACTGGACCGAAAACTAAACTTATGAGTTTGGTATGGACGCAGATGAGGGTAGCAAGCACAACTAAAAATTCATAAGGAAAGGTAGTTAGCTGCTTTATGAAATAATTTTGGTAGGGAGATAGATTATGGAGGACGGGGGTGGGCATTCTATTGATGAGAAATGCGGCAGTTTGGAAAGCATAAGGCAAGTAATGAAATGGAACATTTGACTGAGCTAGAAGAGTAAGGCCGGTCTCGACAAGGTGGCGGTGCTTTCTTTCTGCGGTGCCGGTTTGGGCACTAGTGTGTGGACAGGATAAGCGATGAGCGATACCCTAAGAAGACAAGTAAGGTTTAAATTTGATGAACTCGTCACCACCATCAGTTTGGAGTGCTTTAATGGAACGCCCAAAAAAAATTTCACATGAATTTTGAACTCAAGAAAAATGGAGAAAGCATCACTTTTATTTATTAAAGGAGAAAGCCAAACATACTTACTGTAGTGATCTACAAAGCTAATATAATAGCGATGACCACTTATAGCAGACACAGGAGAAGGACCCCATAGATCGGAGAGAATAAACTCTAAAGGAGCAGTAGCAATCGTGAAAGATGAGGAAAAAGGAAGACGGTGACTTTCCCTTGCTAACAGGGGATGCAGAGAGGGGTACCAGCATGGTTAGGGAGAAAAGGAAGTTGATGCTGAGATAAAACACTAGAGACAACTCTGGTGGAGGGATGACCTAGGCGCTCATGCCAGACGGAGAAAGATGCACGCTCACCGGGAAGAGCCTGGGGAGAGGCGATGAAGTTATGATTCCCCAGGGAGAAGACATACAGACCATCCTTAAGTTTTCCCCGCAGTAGAGTTTTTCGAGTGGAGAGATCCTTCATAAAACAAGAGTCAGGTGAAATTCAAGAAGGACTTTATTATCAGCAGTAAATTGACTAACAGACAGAAGATTTTTGGTGATATCAGGAACATGTAAAAGGTTTTTCAAGACAAAGGAAGAAACAGAAGAACACAATAAAGAAGCACTAGTAGCTCGGATAGGCAAACCTGTCCCGTTACCCATGCGAAATCTGTCGGGTCCTTGATATTCGGAGTGAACCGCCAGATTCGCAATGTCAACCGTTAGGTGATGAGTGGCTCCGAAGTCAACATACCAGTTGGGATCGACTAGACTATTCCCATAAGAGTGGAGAAGAGCGTTTGGGCTAGCCGAATCATCATAACGATTGTAGCATTGGTTAGCATAATGGCCAAAACGATTGCAGATCTGGCATTGAGGTCGGCCACCGGTGGACTGATGTGACGCTAAGAAGAAACGTCCACGACCACGACCGCGCTCCCTGCCTCGGCCACGTCCACGACCACGAAAAAAAGATGGAGCTGAATGGTAGCTTGGAGTGCGGGAAACAGTATGAACCGCAAGAGAATGGGAGATGAGGGTTGTGGAGTCTGGTGAAGTGATAGCACGCCCACGATAAATCTACTGGCTAAGCATGAGGCCGATGAGTTCTTCTGACAGTACAGGGTCGACTCGTGTGTTGACGGAGGTGACGAACGAGTCATATTCGGGAGACAGACCACTGAGCAAGGTAGAGACGAGGTTGGAGTCGTCAACTGGATTAGCCACTGCCGCCAGGTTGTCCACGATGGACTTGACAGACTGGATGTACTCTGACATAGAAGAGGTGCCCATCTTGACGGTGTGCAGCTGATATTTGAGTTGCTGCACTCTAGCTCTGGAGGGGACGCAAAGATTCGCTCCAGAGAGCACCACACATCTCGAGATGTGGTGAGGCCGACGACATGAGTAAGAATAGCCTCAGTGAGCGAGGAGATAAACCAATATAAGAGCATCTTATCAAGCTTGATCCAGCGAGTGTATTCTGGATTGATAGTGGGCTGAGCATCCTTCTCAGTAGAAGGAAGGAACTGGACCGGACACGGAGAGGTTCCGTCGACGAGGCCTTCGAGATCGTGGAGCTTGAGAAGAGGAAGGAACTAGGAACGCCACAGCAGATAGTTTTTCTTGTCGAGTTTGACATTTAGAAAGTGAGTGATGTTGGGATTGGGAGTAACCATGGATGCAAGTGTTTGGATGGAGGTGAGGGAAGATGAAGAGGAAATACTCGACATGGTACATGAGTTGCTCTGATACCAAGATAAATAAGAAGAAGAAGAAGACTTATTTGTGCAAAGACAAGATACCATTAGCTATGGTTCTTGGATGTATATATATACAAATATTGGTCACATGTTTATACTGATTTAGGAGATACAATAGAAAAACATTGACTGAGAGAAAGAATAAGAAAATATTAACTGAGAGAAATAATGTGAAACACACTGGTGCATGAATCCCATGAGTCCCATGTGTTCCTATAATCATGGAGAGATTTTAGGATCTGGTTGATTTCATGAGGGTGTCTTTCATATGGATCACATGTTTCACATGAGTCACGTGTTGTCATTGATATCTCTAACAAGCCATAGTGGCGCCTCAACTCTTAATCTAGAGAAAACTTGAGGAGATAGTTCAGAGCCCTTCACTGAAAATTCGGCTACACTCTTTGGTTATACGTTGTGTGTTTGCATTATAGTTTTTTGTTTACATAATTAGTTTTAATTCCGCATTATTGTGCATTAAATTAGCTTGTGACCTTTTCCCCCTCTAAGTGACTTACATCTATTGTAGCTTTTAGCAATTTCCTTAATTGATGATGTTTGTTCAGTTGGCCAGTGTCTTTTGGAAATATTTTAAAGCTTTGATTGGTGCTTGTTGAGATGGCCCAATGTGGTGAACCCATTTGTTCCAAAGACTTGTTGGTCATCTCCATTGATGCTTTCTTGTGTGCTACATTCTTGGTGAAGTTTGTTGTAAATTTCTTTGAGAAAAGGGTCAGAGGATATTTACTTCGTCGCTGTTAGAGATTTCATCTCTAATTTTGAGTTGTTGTTTGGGATTTGGTGTATTTCAGTGTAGGACTGGAATTTGGGAGGAAATTATGGAAAGGGGCTGATAATCGAGCTGCTTCATTGGTGCCTATTGTTGTTAACTGAGGGACTGACTTGGTTGTCATTGCCTTGATGATAACTACTCGAGCTACATTTTTGGGGGCAGCATTTGTTAGGAGTTGGTCGGTAATTGTGAGTTTGCTTGCTGGATATCTGTGTTTCTTCGGCTTTGGATGTTGTGGAAAAAAGGAACACATCTATTAAAGTTATCTTGGATATCTTGTCATTGCATGGGGCAATCCTTTTGCTTTTGTATGCCTTCAAAGAAATAATCTAAATTAATTTCATGTCTCTTGGTTGTCAAACAAAATAATGAGTTTTTGATGAAACACGACAATTTACATCTAAACGGATCTACATTGTTCCCTGAAGTGAATGCAACATCATCCTACAAATATGGCCGTGGTCATGACGTGGACGTACACGAGGCGGTAGGTTCCGTGGTGGTGGTCATAATCGCAATGCTATAAATTTTTCTTGCAGACACACCGCGCCATCAGAAATGAACAAATGTTGAGGCAAAGTAAGAAAAGAAAAGAAAATGCAAGCTAAGGCTCGTCATCATTTTGAAGATGCTTATTATATAGGTGTGAAAAGCAAGAACATTGGCCTCGTACATGTCGTACGTCGAAACATTTGGTGGATCTTTAACAAGGATCGAAAAAGGGATGAATATACAAATGAACTTAACTGATTTTGATAGTGAAAATGACATAGCAAACTTGGATAGTCTTAATTTTTTTTGTTGACTCGAGTGAAAAAATCGACTTCCTGACCGGTGATGTGTTTGTCCCAATTGATTGAGCTTTGCTTCTGTTTGTAGTATTATCATGTTATTTATGTCTCATGTTTTCATTTTCTTAGTTTGATCTCTGAATAAAATGGTCTGTTTGATTGTCATCATTTTACTTTTATTACATCATCAAGATGAGTGGTAAAGACGTGTGTCTTACATACAACTACATTCTACCCTTCGAGATAAAATTCACTTTACAAGCTTATGTTGCCAGGAGTGACAAAATTCCATATTAGTAATGCGTTAATTCTAGCAAATCCAAAAGAAATTTGCTTAGTTTAAAGATATTTGTCGCAATGGATATCACATTGAGACCACAATTGAATCTAATATTGAATATCATTGTATTACTTCTGTTATTTCATGTCAGAAGCATATTTTGGAGAAACTCCCTCCCCTCTTCTCTAGATTATACCATACAACAATAAGAACAATCGGATCACATATTGTAATGAACCAGAAATTTTCTGATCCAAAGAACTTCATGCTTTGCAATTTCGATTGGGTCACCCAGGGGCATTATGATGCGGAAAATAATTGAAAATTCATATAGACATACACTAAAAAACTAGAAGATTATTTTACTAGGGGATCTTCATGTGCTGCTTGTTCTTAAGGCAAATTGATTAAGCCATCACCTTCTAAAATTATCAATGAAATCTCAAACTTTTTAGAAAGAATTCAAGAAGATATATATGGGGACCAGTTCATCCACCATCTGGACCATTTAATTACTTCATGGTTTTAGTTTATTCTTCCACTAGATGATCAAATGTTTGTTTGCTTTCTTTTCGTACGTTGCATTTGCTAAAATGCTTGTCCAAATTATTCGATTACGAGCACAGTTCCCTGATTATCCAATCATATCAATTCGTTTTGATAATGCTGGTGAATTCTCTTCCTGATCATTTGATGATTTTTGCATGTCTCTTGAAATTACTATTGAACATCCCGTTGCTCATGTTCATACCCAAAATGACTTAGCAGAGTCTTTTATCAAACGACTTTAGTTGATCGCTGGGCCTTTACTTATGAGAACAAAATTTTCTGTCTGTGCTTGGGGTCTTTGAATATTACATGCTGCAACATTAGTCTGCATCCGACCTTCGGCTTACCATAAGCACTCACCTTTACAATTGGTTTTTGGTCAATCTCTAAATATAAGCCACTTGCGAGTTTTTGGTTGTGTTGTGTATGTCCTAATTGCACCTCCTTCAACATACCAAAATGGGTCCCCAAACGAAGGTTGGGATTTATGTTGGTTTTGGTTATCCATCCATCATAAAATATCTTGAACTCTTGACGGGTGATATTTTAAAGTAAGATTTGCAGATTGTTATTTTAATGAGACAACATTCTCGCCGTTAGGGGGAGAAAAGTTGAAGCTTGAAGAACGATGTAAAATTTCTCGAAATACTATCAATTTGTCTCATCTTGATTCTCGCACCAATCAATATAAACTTGAAGTTAAAAAAAAATTATCCATTTACATAGTATTATGAACTAGTTACCAGACACTTTCACCAACAATAAAAAAGTAACAAAATTACATATACTAGCAATGGACATTCCAGCAAAGATCAATGTCCTTGAAGGACAATCAGCTAGTACAATCACAAATGAGTCTAAGACATGCCTGAAGCATGGAAGACTTATCGGTGCGAAAGACATGATCCCTAGAAGAAAAAACTATAAAAATTAAATAAGAAAATGATACTCCAAAAGAGTCCACAAAACAAAAGAAAAAAATACAAAATGGGTACTCCAGAAGAGTACATACACCAAAAGTATGCAATAGAATTAACATATAAAGAACAAAAGTGACACAAGTATCTCAAAATAAGGAAATACCAATAATTATCTATTAACTGGAGATATATGGGATAGAAATAATATTATTGTTGATGACATATTTACCTTTACAGTAGCACTTGAAATCACTAGAAGTGATAAAGATCCTAAGCCACAAAACCATCGAGGAGTGTCGATGTAGACATGGTTAGGCAAAATGGACAAAGCAATACATGCAGAATTATACTCTTTAGAAAAAAATATAAAGTATTTGGATCTGCAATCCAAACACCTGAGAATATAAAGCATGTAGGGTACAAGTGGGTATTGATTTAGAAAATAAATGAAAATAATAAAATTATAAGATATAAAGCTCGACTTGTAGCACAAAATTTTCTGCAGATACTGGAATTGATTATGGAGAAAACATACTCTTTTGTAATGGATACTACTACTCTCACTATTTAATTACTTTGGTAGTTTTTGAAGGACTAAACATGCTTCTTATAAATGTAGTTACGACATATTTATATGGATTATTAGATAACGACATATAAATGACGATCCCTAAAGGATTCAAGGTTTCTGAAGTACATAGTTCAAAATCCTGTAATTTATACTAAATTAAGCTGCAACAATTCTTGTATGGATTAACACAATTAGGGCATATGTGATATAATTATCTTAGTGAATACTTATTAGAAGTGGGATATATGAATAGTTTTGTCAATCCATGTATATTCATAAAGAAATCGAAAATTGATTTTTTTCATAGTCGCAGTATATGTTGATAATTTGAACCTCATAGGGAATCCTAAAAAGCTCACAAAGACTGTCACTTATTTGAAAAATGACTTTGGGATGAAAAATCTTAGAAAAATAAATTTTTTGCCTTGGCCTAAATATTGAGCACTTTCGAGAAGGAATTTTTCTTCATAAAAAAATGTGCACCAAAAAAATCTTGAAGCATTTTTATTAGAATAAAACTCATCCATTAACATCTCCGATAGTTGTACAATCACTTGATGTGAAAAAAAAGATCCTTTTCATCCTCCTGTAGTGGGTGAAGAGCTTCTTAGCCATGAAATACTATATCTTAGTGTAATTGGTGCTCTTACATATTTTACAGATTGTATACGAGCAGACATTGCATTTTCAATCAACCTATTAGCAAGATATAGCTTTACCCAACTCTGAGGCATTGAAATCGTGTCAAACACATATTTCACTATTAATGTGGACAATTGACTTGGGTTTGTTTTACCCCCAAAGAATCAAAGCACCTTTAGTTGGATTGCAGACACCATATATCTCTCTGATTCATATAAAGGGAGATCACATACATGCTATATCTTCATGTGCGACGACATCACTATATCACGGGGATTTATAAAACAAACTATGATTGTCACTTGATCCAGTCACTCTGAAATTCTTGCAATCCATGAAGTAAGTTGTGAATGCATATGGTTAAGATCTATGATCCAGTATATTTGAATATCATATGGATTGTCCTCAACGAAAAATGCTCCGACAATTTTATTTGAAGATAATGCTGCTTGTATTGAACATATTACAGAAGGCTACATCAAAAGTGACAGGGTCAAACACAACACAAAAAGTGACAGGATCAAACACATATCACCAAAGTTCTTATAAACACATAAGCTTCAGAAGAGAGGCGGTATTGATATTCAGCAAATACAATCAAGTGACATTCTGAAAGACTCGTTCAAAAAAGCATTGCCGACGTTGATATTCAAGAAGCTAAGCTGGTGCATAAAATTGCAATGCACAGCCTCAGAGATATTACATTCTGAAAGTGGAGTTTATTTCATCAAGGAGAGTATATTTTCAGGGAAGACTTTGTTTATGCATTATACTCTTTTTTCTTAGCCATGAATTTTTCCACTAGGTTTTCTTGGTAAGATTTTAATTATGGATATCAAACAGACCGGGCCCGGCTTGGGCATGATAGGCCAAGGCCCGACCGAACCAAGCCCGCCCCGCCTGTGACATTGGGGGCGACCCAGCCTAGCCCAGGCCCGAGTCCTATTTGATGAACTCGGGTTCAACCAGCGACCCGACCGAGATGGGTCATGCCGGACCCGGCCTGACCCTGATAATTAATAAAAAATAATAAATATTCCCAACAACCAGAAGTAAGTGCAACTTTATTTGGTAAAGAAGACAAAATTGCAATAACATTTCTTTTTGTTCTTCAACAACCCTAAACATTTATGTTCTTATAGTATTCCACAAACTGGATCATAATTCGGATTATGAGTTGTTCTAATATGTTCTGTATATGCCTCATTTTAAGCCATACTAAAGATTGTTTAGACTGAATAAGATTTCTACCTATAATAGTTTTACTTGTAGCACGATTATAAGTAAAATTGCCTAGTGTGTCACCTAAAGTGCTAATTTAGGTTAGTCGTGGTTGGTGTTAGGTGTTTACTCTTAATGTGTCCACTTAGTGAGTCAGTTTCAGCATTTTGGGAAAAACATATGAAATATATGGACATATTTGCATTGAGCCTTCTTAAATCCATCAACCGTTATTTTATTAAAATATTTACAGACTCTAGATTAAAATTTATAGAGGTAGTTGATACTTTAGAAGAACTAACAGGAATATGATTGTTGGCCCAGAGGCCCATCACTCTAGTTTTGATGATGATTAACTCATGTAGTTATAGTTTACTAATAATATTGTGTTTAAATAGTTCCAGTGATTGACCAAGATATTAGTAGGTGATTAGCTTCAACAAAGGAGTTTTGGAGCTTACACGTGTTGATTCAAGAGCTCGCGCGTCAAGATCACATCTAGCACTCGGTTGGAGTCAAGCTCTTCGGATCGTGTTTTGGATCGAGTCGACTTGAAGAAGGAGTTCTACAAGAAGACCTCGGTTTATTTAGTTTAGTTGTTTAGATCTTTTGTAAAGGTAGATAGTATTGATATGCTCAAGTTCACACACACACAAAAGTTTAAAGTTTATTGGTTTTGGTTTTCGGTTTAACCGATTTTGGATTTCATGTCAAAAACATAGATATATATATATCTTATATGTATATTGGATTCTATCCATATACAATATGCTTCAAAGTTATTTTAATATCATGTTTTTATATTTATACAAGTTTTGGAGAAAACAGTTTTCCATTTCAAAAATCCAATTTTGAGTTTAAGCCAAATTTCAATATCACAAAAATGGTTCAAATTATTTGTAATATGTGTTGAATTTTAGTCAAACATATTTGTATTTCAAAGATTTTATAAGGACTTATTTTTTTAGAATTTAAGTGATTTTATGAGATTTAATTGAAATTAAAAAGACAAGTTTTCAATACCCAAAATCCCAGCCAGACCACTCTGGTGGTCGACCGGATCTGTCGATCGATGTGCACGAGGATGTGCACATGGCCAGCCAGCTCGGCCGTCGACCACGCGGTCGACCAATTGAAAGCACCCCACTCTTGGGTGGGGGCTGGTCGACCGAGCGGTCGACCGTTGGCTGTGGCCGGTCGACCGGAGGTACAACGGTCATAAATATGACCATTACGCCGGTCGACCGGGCGGTCGACCGGAAGGTCATTTTTGACCTTTCCAGACTGCCAACGGGTAGAGTTTGGAGAGGCTATATATATACCTTCTCTTGAGTTATTTTTAATAAGTTTTTAGAGAGCAATTTTTCCCACCTTTACAAGTGTTTAACAACAAGTTTTTAAAAGTGTTTTTGGGATAAAAGATTTTATCTTTATTTGTTTTAAAGTGTTGGAAAATCAAAGAAAAGGACAGTCTTTGGGAAAGTGTTTTGATCTTCATTTCTGTTTTATTCTAGAGTTTTTTTCAAGTATTTTTCTTTGTGATTTTGATTTTTAAACTCTTTATTTTCTCACACTTGAGCTATCTATCATCCTATCTATTAGGATCTTTGTTTTGTGGGAAAATTGGTTTGTGGTTTAGTGAGACCACCAAGAGTTGTAAACCTTCTTTTATTTAGGTTTGTTGTTATCCCTCTTGTGTAGAGGTGATTGTGGAGGTTGTGTTTGGTTGTGTTGGTATCCCTCTAAGTGTAGAGGTGATTGTGGTTGGTTTGCCTTTGTGTCTATCCCT
Source organism: Agave tequilana (assembly GCA_038442645.1). Lineage (NCBI taxonomy): Eukaryota > Viridiplantae > Streptophyta > Magnoliopsida > Asparagales > Asparagaceae > Agave > Agave tequilana. The sequence goes on from JAVJIF010024134.1 coordinate 12,240, forward strand.
CTAGTGAGAGGTGATTGTTGTTTGGCTTAGTGCCCTATCCCTCTATTGAGAGGTTGATCTTGTGTGGCTAAGTGTCTTGCCTCTTATGTAGAGATTATTGTTGTTTGAGAGAGGAGTTGTGTACTCCAAGTTGTATTTACCTAAATCCTTAGTGGAGGTTCCCTATGTGGGAAGTCCTGTGTGGACGTATAGTGAAAATCCTTCTGTGTGAAGGCGGGGACGTAGAGCAGTGGCTCGAACCTCGAAACATATCTTTGTATTTGTCCACTATCTCTTAACTCTTTCTCTCTTTTATATTTTGTATTGATTCATACTGCCATATCTTATATGCTTGGTATTGTTTGTGTGCCTCACTTGTGTTGAACCAAGAGAGCTTCATATAGCACCTCAACTCTTATTTAGAGGAATTTAGAGGAGATAGTCTAGAGCCCTTCACCGGAAATTCGGCTACACTCTTTGGTTACACTAAGTGTGTTGCAATTTATTTTTTAATTTCATATTATTTGTCATTAGATCAGCCATACACCTATTCACCCCCCTCTAGGTGTATTTTCAATTGGTATCAGAGCTTACGCTCTTGATATTAGGTTTAACCACCTAGGAGTGAGATCTTGGTTAGCTAATCTAGATTTGCATTTGCACACTTATTTGTTTACACATACTCATGGACTTCATGACCCCTCCCATTTATGATACTTCCAACATTGATGTTTGGAAAGTTAGATATCCATGTACCTTAAAACCCTAGGTATACATGTTCACCTTGCCGCTACCAAAAAATCTTATCTTGGTAATAACAAGAATATAGAGGCCAACGCACAAGCCTTAGAGGCACTTAGATGCACTCTAAGCAAAGAATATTTATGTATGATTTCTCATTGTGATTCCGCCTTTACAGTGTGGAACACTTTGACCTCTCCAAAGCTTCAAACGCCAAACATTATGGAGGAGGAATCTAGTGGAGGAGAATCCGAACAAGCTTTCTACATGGTCCAAGTGATTGACTCCCTTGAGGTAAATTCGGAAACTCAACTAGATGATAGTACTAGTTCTTCAGGTGATGATGTTGATGCTGATGCATTAAATGAAGAACTATTCATTGTTTGTGAAAACTTGATAGAAAAATACAAACTTTTGAAAAAAAATTTAAAATGAAAGAAGAAAATAAGGATTTGTTTTCAAAATTTGATATTGTTTTGCAAGAGAGGGATGAGATTTCAATTGAAAGTGACTCATTGAAATCCCAACTTGATCTTGCCCTAAATGAAAACAAAATTTTAAAAAGTAAAAATAATTGTGATGAGATTTTGAAGAAAAGTGAGGCTTTATCTTCAAAACTCAATTTTGTTTTAAAAGAAAATGAATCTTTAAAAAAAAAATTATTTTAATTTCAAAGAAATTTGATTTGGTTTCAAAAGAAAACGTTTCTTTGAAAAATGATGTTAATCACATGGTTGCCATGCTTCAACATCTAGTACACCTATTGCATGCTCCACTTTATCTTCAAGTATTAAAAATGATATATGTATGTTGAAGAAAAGTGTAGATTGTTTGGGCTCTACTTTGAGCCAATGTGCCATGAACCACACTCGGTTGGAATCCATATTTCACAAGAAACATGCTCCTCCTATGCATGCATACAAACCACGGCATACACATGCTCATCATGCTCACACACATGATTCAATGTATGCTCATATGTACACATGTACACATTGTGAACATAAGGGTCACCTTGCAAAATTTTGTTATGATAGAATAAATGATTCAAATTTTGCAAATAAATTTGTTTAGGTTAGGAAAGGTGCTAACCCCCATGGACCCAATAGAGTATGGGTACCAAAATCCACTCCTATCTTATTTGATGTATGTGTGGGCTCTCGCTTGACGTGAGGGCATGGTGCCTTGTTAGTGGATGCTTTTGTGCTTAATGGACCCTACTTTGGATGCATCACCTTCAAGGAATTTTGGTGGGAGGACTACCATGGTTTGGAGATCTAGAGATGTGCCCTAATGGTTTTGGTAACTATCTCTAACTCCCATTTAGTTTACATACTTTCATTGATTGATTTTTAGCATGTTTTGATTTTGCAGGATTACTATGTTAAATGCCATGCTTATTAGATTAGTGATATGCATATGTAGTCATTGAGATACACCCATGATCATATAGATCCATATTTTGTGTTCTCACTGTAGTTTAACTATTGTGTATATCATAACTCTAAAACATGTGCATTTAACCTAATGATCATATTGGCTTATGTTTTTCGTTTTATGCTTCATATTTTGATTACTTGTTTAGATATTGTTTCAATTAAAACTTGTGTCTATACTTGTACAAGTAGTAAGCTACATTTGATTCTTATATATTTATACTTCATTGCTTATTTGTACTCATTACATGTATCTGTATAACCTAGTTTTGATGATTCTTTCATTTATACTTGTTTTCCTTATTTTTGTGTATGTTTTGCTTCATGTATATGTTATTCTTGTCTAAAACTAATAAATATACATGTATACCCTTGAGTCACTTGCCTTCATGCAAATTACATTATGGACTCATTTGGGTTTGGGATATGTATGCATATTGTTAGTTTTGATAGAACTTACATATACCTCGAAGTTTGAATTTAATGAAAAATAATTTTTATGATTTTCATATTTGTCCAATAAAAAGAAATTCATGTTTATTTTGAGCCTCACTGATTATTTTCATGAAAATGCTATTCACATGATTCTTGCGCACTCACACTTCATTTGTTTACTCATGACATTGCTTTCATGAGAATTTTTGAGCTTTATAGATTTCGAGTGTCAACTCTTGTGTTTTTAGCATGCTTCATGGGATATATGATTTGATTTCATGTTTGAAAGATCTTTAACTAGTTTTTTAAAAATTAATTTAAACTAGTTATTTATTCTTCAATTGGTAGAGTTTTCAAACTATGCTAAAATATTTTCAAACTCTTATTTTTAAAAACCCCTACCAACCAAGGGTGGATGGATGGGCGATCATGTCTTGTATGCTCTAAATTGAAAATCTTTTAAATATGTGCATGAAAGGGAGGTAGTATGAGTTATACACTTGATCCTCAATGTATTTTCAATTTGTATCACAATTGATATTTTTATGTTTATATACTCATATTTGTGTTTTTTATATATGTATGCTTCAAACTTCAAATAGTATCAATTTCAATTGGTATTTACATTTTCATACATATATGTATATGATTTGATTGTGCTTACAAAATCATTACATCTTAAAGCACAAATTATATTTATGTTAAGCTTGATTTACTCCTTAATGTCAATTATTTTTCAATTGGTATCTTATATGAGCTTATGCATTGTTTTTATTAGTATTTCATAAAGGGGGAGAAAACTCGTGGTTTATCTTTCAATCGCTTTTATTTTCAATTAGTATCTTATTCCCATCCTTTATGATGAAAAATACTTTATTTTGGTATATGCCAACATTTTCAATATTGGCATCAATAATCTTAAATTGATATTATTCTAAATTTGGTATCCTTATTGAAAAATGATTTGTATTTCCAAAATTTGGTTTGTATTTTCAATTGGTTTTTACTTTCAATTGGTATTAAAATTTACAATATATATTTTTCAATTGGTATCAAAAACATACAATGTTTTATTTTCTATTTGTATTAAAAATTTACAAGATATTTTCAATTGGTATTTTTTGTATCTTAAAAATTTTGTTTATTTTCAATTGGTATCATAAATTGGTATCAAAATGTTTCGATATATACCTTTATCATAAATTGGTATATTTTTCAATTGGTATCATAATTTTTGATATGTATTGCTAATATGCAAGGGAAGCTTAACATCTTCTCTATATATAGATTCATGTTGAGTGTATCTCATATTGAGGAGATTGACCTCTCTTGTCTATGTCTTACACGTGTGTAGAGGGAACTTCACATCTCCTTTTATACATTGTATATTATGCGTTATGTGATTAGGGTTTAGTCATCTCATTTTCATGTAATGCATGTATGTAGGGGGAGTTAACTTTACGTCTCTCCTCTTCATGAATGTATATCGCATGTATATCTTTATTGTTTGATTTGTTTTCGCCCCTTTGTTGATGATTTGACAAAAAGGGGAGAGGAATTTTTGAGTTTTATATATGCATGTTTATTTTCTTGTTTAATGCATGTTTATCTCATTTCCTTGTTTTATACGAAAAGGGAGAAGAATTTTGAGAGTTTTATATATGCATGTTTATTTTATTTCCTTGTTTTTTACAAAAAGGGAGAAGAATTTTGAGAGTTTTATATATGCATATTTATTTACTTATTTATGCATATATGTTTTGTTTATGCAAAAAGGAGAGAAGTATTTGGAGAGTTTATTTATGTTTATTTCATCATTTATGCATATATGTGTTGTTTGGTTTATGCATTTTATTGAATATCTATTTGTTTATTGTTATGCATGAGTTAAGGGGGAGCTTCTATGAAGCTTAACTTTAATCCATGCATATATAACTCCATGAGTTTTTTTATCATCAAAAAAGGGGAGATTGTTGGCCCAGAGGCCCATCACTCTAGTTTTGATGATGATTAACTCATGTAGTTATAGTTTACTAATAATCTTGTGTTTAAAAAGCTTCAGTGATTGACCAAGATATTAGTAGGTGATTAGCTTCAACAAAGGAGTTTTGGAGCTTACACGTGTTGATTCAAGAGCTCGCACGTCCAGATCGCATCTGGCACTCGGTTGGAGTCAAGCTTTTCGGATTGTACTTTGGATCGAGTCGACTTGAAGAAGGAGTTCTATAAGAGGACCTCGATTTGTTTAGTTTAGTTGTTTAGATCTTGTGTAAAGGTCGATAGCATTGATATGCTCAAGTTCACACACACACAAGTTTAAAGTTTATTGGTTTTAGTTTTCGGTTTAACTGATTTTAGATTTCTTGTCAAAAATATAGATATATATATATCTTATATGTATATTGGATTCTATCCATATATAATATGCTTCAAAGTTGTTTCAATATCATGTTTTTATATTTATACAAGTTTTAGAGAAAACCGTTTTCCATTTCAAAAATTCAAGTTCTGGAAAATACCGATTTTGTGTTGAAGCCAAATTTCAATATCACAAAAATGGTTCAAATTGTTTGTAATATGTGTTGAATTTTATTCACACATATTTGTATTTCAAAGATCTTATAAGAACTTATTTTTATAGAATTTAAGTGATTTTATGGGATTTAATTAAAATTAAAAAACAAGTTTTCAATAGCCAAAATCCCAGCCAGACGTGCACATGGCCAGCCAGCTCGGCCGGTCGACCGCGCGGTCGACCAACTGAAAGCACCCCACTCTCGGGTGGGGGCCGGTCGATCGGGCGGTCGACCGGAGGCACAACGGTCATAAATATGACTGTTGAGCCGGTCGACCGGAAGGTTATTTTTGACCTTTCCAGACTGCCAACGGGCAGATTTTTGAGAGGCTATATATATGCCTTCTCTTGAGTTATTTTTAACAAGTTTATAGAGAGCAATTTTTTCCACCTTTACAAGTATTTAACAGCAAGTTTTTAAAAGAGTTTTTGGGCTAAAAGATTCTATCTTTATTTGTTTTAAAGTGTTGGAAAATCAAAGAAAAGGAGAGTTTTGGGAAAATGTTTTGATCTTCATTTCTATTTCATTCTAGAGTTTTTCTCAAGTGTTTTTCTTTGTGATTTTAATTTTCAAACTCTTTATTTTCTCACACTTAAGCATCTATCTATCCTATCTATTAGGATCTTTATTTTGTGAAAAAATTGATTTGTCGTTTAGTGAGACCACTAAGAGTTGTAAACCTTCTTTTATTTAGGTTTGTTGTTATTCCTCTTGTGTAGAGGTGATTGTGGAGGTTGTGTTTGGTTGTGTTGGTATCCCTCTAAGTGTAGAGGTGATTGTGGTTGGTTTAGCTTTGTGTCTATCCCTCTAGTGAGAGGTGATTGTTGTTTGGCTTAGTGCCCTATCCCTCTATTGAGAGGTTGATCTTGTGTGGCTTAGTGCCTTGCCTCTTGTGTAGAGGTTGTTATTGTTTGAGAGAGGAGTTGTGTACTCCTAATTATATTTACTCAAATCCTCAGTGGAGGTTCCCTGTGTGGGAAGTCCAGTGTGGACGTATAGTTGAAATCTTTCTGTGTGAAGGCGGGGACGTAGAGCAGTGGCTCAAACCTTGAAACATATCTTTATGTTTACGATTGATCCACTATCTCTTAACTCTCTCTCTCTCTCTCTCTTTTATATCTTGCATTGATTCATATTGCTCATATCTTTTATGCCTGGTATTATTTGTGTGCCTCACTTGTGTTGAACCAAGAGAGCTTCATATAGCACCTCAACTCTTATTTAGAGGAATTTAGAGAAGATAGTCCAGAGCCCTTCACCGGGAATTCGGCTACACTATTTGATTACACTAAGTGTGTTGCAATTTGTTTTTTAATTCCACATCGTTTGTCATTAGATTAGCCATACACCTATTCACCCCCCTCTAGGTGTGTTTTCAATGAGTAATAGTGGTAGGTTCAGAAGCAGTATTAAAATCTGAAGATTGTGTGAATGGAATATGTGAAGTTCGATTAGAGGAAAATTAAGAGGCTTCTCACTCTTCATTACTTAAGCTAAAACTATCATGATATTTAGAACCAGAAGCTTGATAGGGCCTGCTGATGAAGAACGTGCATTCATTTTAATTGCTAATTTTTAATTTGACAAGAATATAATTACTTCACAATAGTAAGATGATGAAAAAGAGAGCTTGTAGAGCTTAAGAACTTCAGAGCTTGTAGAGTTGGTAGAGCTTGAGAAGTATAATAAATTGCTGCTCCATTGCCCTTCTGGGGTTTTTAGGAAAGAATCTCTCGTAGAAGCTCTTAGAAAACTTCTCCCACCCTATCGATTTCTCCAACCGTTCCTCTTCAATAAGCCACCATGTCTTGGCCACACTCGTCAGCTAGACTCTTATTACCTCCACCTGGTCTTCTGCCAAAACACTGGCTTCATTCAGAAGACTGGTCGTATCAACTAACCATTGCTCGGCCTCAAGTGGCTTGTCATTACCAGAAAAGATGGCTGGGTGTAACTTCATAAAGTCAGAAATGGTCCCAAACCTTGATTCTCTTAGTTCTGTCGCCATGTTTGTAGCTACAAATTTTGTCTGTTGTGTGGCCATCATCCTGCCTCGTAGAAGGTCCATCTTCTGATGTTGTGTCTTCAATATGCCATGTAGAACTCTTATCAGATTAATGGCTTCATGATAAGAACCATAAAAACTAGAATTGGAAAGGGAAGGCCACCGAATTCACTCTGGAAGAAATGGAATTGGGAAAATATCATGATGAATTCCAAGAGAAGAGTATATTCTAGTACTCGTAGCTAGAATTCCCAAATTTAGATTCAGATTAATTCTAATCTGATAACTAGTTTTGTACCAATGGTAAGAATCGGACTAAAATTCTAGGTGGTTACCCATATTTGGTGTAAATCTGGCTCTAATATCAAGAAAATCTTGTTACGTTCCGCTTTCCAATATACACTAGAGTGGGTACGCGACGAGAGCCGGTGACGCATATACACGAGAAAAATACCCTACCTGTATACGCACTAAGCCTCAGTACAAGGAATTATCACACACCAAAATCCAGCTTTATTACGCAAGTACCAAATATATATAGAGTTCAGATATGTTACGTCAAAAGGGTATAAGAAAAGAAAACAAAAGGGAGGGAACAAAGATTCCTCACGAGCTAGATGAGAAGGCGAGTCAACTATCCGAGCTCAACGACACGTTCAACATACTTCTGCTCCTACAAAACCTCTGGACCTGCATCTGACCATGCAAATAGGGTCGTCAATAAACAACCTAGTGAGTGATAAAATAAAAGAACAATAATATAATATAATAATAGCAAGCATTACATATAACTGTACCGTAAGTAAAATATCATACAGTACATAGTTAAGTAGTAGTTGAATATAATAACAAACAACGCTTAGCTAAATATTAATGTAGTCATCCTATGAGATATTGCATATGTCGGGAATTCATCATTTCATGACAATTAAAGTAACAGAGGCATGACACAAGTATATTATCACGTAACATTTTAAGATTGTACAATAATAATAATTAGTATTGCCTGATATTTAAATAATTCTCTTCCAGTGTTTTATACCACTGGAAGTTCATACTGGAGCGTGAATCCCCAGCAGAACTCATCCAAACATAACATACGGGTATCATTATTCGAGCGAGGGAGTGATCAAATAATATATGTTCTTGGTATCATCATTGTTGGATTATTAAAATGCATCATGTACTGGGTCTAAATAACTAGTGCATTGACGACGTTCTCATTATGCCAACTTAGGCAATCCAGTGTCGGGGAGCCCCCATGGATTCTCATTAGGCACCCAATTACGCACATTTTCTTTCGCGGAGCCCTCATGAGGCACCTGCTCTTGCACATTTTCTGCCGGAGAGCCCTTATGAGGCACCTGATTCCACACAATTTCTGTCGGGCGTTGGCATCACCGTGCTATATAACATGTACATCATATAACAGGTGTGCTAGCTTAATAACAGTGTTATAACTTGTAACAAGTTTCTCAGTAATTCAATAACATGAACAAATACATAATGTAACAGGATTCATCTCGATAATTCCGATAACACAAACTATATAACAAGATTTCTCCCAATAATTGTGGTAACATTAATAAAACAAACTTTATACCATAATCAATCATAATTAATTCATTTCAAATTCTTCACAACCATATCTAAGATCACCAATTCACTACTCTAGAGTACTTTAATCAAACAGTCCAATAACCAACCAACATTAGATAACTCATTAAACACTATATTTATAATAAACAACCACAATATAATATTATTTTTAGATAAAAAGAGTTAAAAAGCACTAAAAAAGATGTTATAGAACATATCTCTCATCTTCATGATCGCAATGGCTTAAGAAACGCTCGAATCAGAGTCCGAAGGCCGAGATATCGCCCGAAGACCAAATTCGATACTTAACGGGTTTGAGTCCTCTTAATGGGTTTGTACTATTCTAATGGGATTTGGATACAATTGAAGTAGATCAAGTCACTAATGGGTCCAAATCTAATAACCTAAACCCACTTAACTTAAGTGGTGGATTGCAAGTTGGATCGGGTTTGGTGGAGGATCCAAAGAAATAGGGAAAAAAAAGAAAAAGAAAGAAGAAGAGAACAAAGAGAGGGGAAGAAGACAGCAGCCAAGGGCGAGGCATGGCAACAGTCGGTGGGGGTTGGGGAGCAGCCATGCAATAATGGGCCAGGTTCGACCGGTGGCACTGCTGGAGAGAAAAGAAAGAAAGAGAAGAGTAAGAATGAGAGTAGTGGAGAGAAAAGAGAGAGAAAGGAAGAGAGGATGTTATGGTATTGGGGGGTGGGGGTGATCATCGGAGAGAGGGTGGTGTGCAGGAGGATGTGATGGCCTTGGTCGACATGGTGACGACGGACCAGAGAGAAGGAAGAGGAGAAGAAGAAGGAGAGGGAGAAGAAAAAGAAGGAGCAGAAGAAGAGAATAAGAAGAGGAGACTGTAGTGAAGGAGGGGTCGCGGTGAGGAGGAGAAGAAGGGAGCACGGGCAGCAGTCGAGGTTGTGTTGCTTGGGCTCGAACAACAGCTAGGGTTGGTGCTTGACGCAGTTACCATGGGAGAGGGGGAGGGGAGTGAGAGATAGTATAGGATGGGGGGGAGAGAGAGAGAGAGAGAGAGAGAGAGAGAGAGAGAGAGAGATATATAGAGAGAGAGGTGGTGGAGAGAGGGAGAGCCATGTGGGGAAGGGATGTGCGTGGCTGCAGGAGGTGAAGCCAAGGAGAAAGAGAGAAAAGGAGAAAGTAAAGAAAAAGAAAAGTGTCGTTCACTCTCATTGTTGGCCGAACACACTCCCGTGCTCACCCATGCCTCTGATTGTAGGCTTACTGACCTGACTCTCTGCAGCCTATATCTACTACTGATGTTGTTGGTATCTGTCATGTCCCGCTTCCCAGAATACATTATTGTGGGGACAAGACGAGAGTCCACAACGCATATACGGGAGGAGAATACTCCACACATGTACGCGCTAAGATTCAGTATAAAGAATTATCACAATACACACAAAATTTCATCTTTATAACACACGTACCAAACATATATGAGTCCAGATATGTTAAGGTATATGAAAAGAAAACAAAAGGGAGTGGACAAAGATTCCTCACGAGCTTCACGAGAAGGCGAGTCAACTATCCGAACTCCACGACATGTTCAAAGTACTCTTGCAAAATTTATGGACCTGAATCTGAGCATGCAAACTCAAGATCGACAATAAACGACCTAGTGAGTGGTAAAATAAAAGAACAATAATGTAATATAATAATAACAAGTAGTACATGATAACTGTATGATAAGTAAAATGTTATACAATACATAATTAAGTAGTATTTAAATATAATAACAAATATTGCTTAGATAAATATTGGTGTAGTCATTCTGTGAGAAATTACATATGTCAAAAATTAATCATTTCATGACAATTAAAGTAACAGAGGCATGGCACAAGATTACTATCACGTAATATTTTAAGTTTATACAATAATAATAATCAGTATCGCCTGATATTTAAATCATTCCCTTCCAGTGTCTCATACCACTGGCAGTTTGTACTGGAGCTCGTACCCTAGCGAAACTTATCCGAATATGACATATGGGTATTATTATCTGAATGAGAAAGTGACCAAATTACACACGTTCCTAGTATCATCATTGTTGGGTTATTAAAGTGCATCGTGTACTGGGTCAAAATAACTAGTGCATTGAGAACGTCATCGTCATTCCAACATCAGGCAATCCAGTGCTGGGGAGCCCCCATGGATTCTCATGAGGCACCTAATTCCGCACACTTTCTACTGAGGAGCCCTCATGAGGCACCTGATCTCGTAAAATTTCTGTCGGACGTTGGCATGATAGTGCTATGTAACATGTATACCAGATAACAGATGTGCTAGCTTAATAATAGTGTTATAACATTTAACAAGTTAACAAGTTTCTCACTAGTTCAATAACATAAACATATTACAATGTAACAGGATTCATTTCGATAATTCCGATAACACAAACAATATAACAAGTTTTCTCCCAATAATTCTGGTAACATTAACAAAATCAACATTATACCATAATCATGCATAATTAATTCATTTCAAACTCTTCACAACCATATCTAAGATCACCAATTCACTACTCTGGAGTTCTTTAATTAAACAGTCCAATAACCAATCAACATTAGATAACTCATCAAACACTATATTTATAACAAATAACCATAATAACATATTGCTTTATGGTAAAAAGAGTTAAAAAAACACTCAACATATGTTACGAACACATAGTTCCCATCTCCATGATTGCAATGGTTAGAGAAACTCTCAAATCGGAGTCCAGATGGCCGAGATATCGCCCGATAACCAAATTGATACTTAACGGGTTTTAGTCCTCTTAATGGGTTTATGCTGTTCTAATCAGATTTGGATTCAATTGAAGTAGGTCAGGTCTCTAACGAGTCCAAGTGGTGGATTGAGGGTTGGATCGTGTTTGGTGGAGGATCCAATAAGGAAAAGAAATAGAAAAAAGAAAAAGAAAGAAGAAGAGAACAGAGAGAAGGGAAAGAGACAATGGCCAAGGGCGGGGCAGCAGTCGGTGGCGGGTCAGGGAGTAGCCATGCGATGATGACGGTAGGTTGGAGCTGGTCGACGATGCTACTGGAGAGAAAAGAGAGAGAAAGAGAAAAAGAGAAGTGGAGAGAGAGATAGCAAAAAAATGGTGTTGATGTGGTATTGGGGTGGTGGTGGTCACCAGAGAGAGGGCAGACGACAGGAAGGATGCGATGGTGGTGGTGGTCGACAAGGCGACGGTGGGCCAGAGAGGAGGTGGAGAAGAAGGAGAGAAGGAGACGAGAGGGGCTGTAGTGAAGGAGGGGGCTGTGGTGAGGAGGAGGAGAAGGGCGCACGGGTGGCTGTCAGGGTTGGGTTGTCTGGGCTCGGGCAACGGCTAGGGTGGTGCTCGGCGTGGTCACCCGTGGGAGGGAGAGGAAAGTAAGAGAGAGTACAGGAGGGGAGAGAGAGAAAGAGAGATAAGAAAGAGGAAGCGATGGGGAGAGGGAGAGCCACGTGGGGGGTGTGCGTGGCTGCAGGGGGTGAAGCCAGGGAGAAAGAGAGAAAAAAATAGGAAGAAAAGATAACAGAGGAAAGAGAAAAAGAAATAAATTTTGGGCTTGGGTTGGGCTCTATGTTCTTGGGCTTGGGTAAATTGAAAATAAAAACAATACGAAGAAGCGAGTGGGCTTTTGGGATTGAAATGAAAATAAAAAGGAAAAGAATAGAGATTGGGCTAGGCTTACACACATACACACATACATATACATATACATATATATATACACATATATATATATACATATATATATATAAATAATTAAAATATGAGTATTACATATACAAACACATACAATATTTTCCTAATATTTTTTCATAAAAATACTTGTTCTCCATAAAATGTATTTATCAATATTATTTTTTCATACAAATTGACATATATTTATATATATACACACACATGTAAATGTATATATATAATTATAATATTTTTTTAAAAATAACTTGTAAATGAATAAACTCATTATTACACAAAAAAAAAATCAAATTATTGGTATAATCAAGTATTTATCGAGTAGGGATATTATACCTAATGATACTCAATTGGATGCTAGAACTCTAACATCGTCATTAGAATCAGTCGCACTACCAGTTGGTTCATAGACTACTGTCTCTATCTCATCATCATCGACTTCTTTAATTAGAAGGTTCCTAGAGGGACACTGTACAGTAACGTGACTATAGTTTTGACACTTAAAACACTGACTACTATTGGCATTCTTATAAAATTCACATATCACAAGCCCTTAGGTCTCTAGTAGAGTGAGTGTTTGAGTTAGGTTGCTCTCCTACTTTAGGAATGATCCTACACTCTGAAGAAAATCTAAGAGAGGTTTCTATGTCTTGAGCTAACTGGCTGACTTATTCAAGGGTTTCTAACCTATGAGAGTGAATGAGCATAGCCTGTTGGATATCTGACCTGAACCCAAAATGATACCTAGAAATGGCTTAGCATGAGTCTTCTCACACCTGACAACGTAGGGTTAGATCGTCAAATTCGATAGTGTAGTCATAACTGACCTACTACCCTGGTGAAGGCTGTGCAGTTTATCTAAAAGGTGATGTTTATAGGAATCGAAAAGGTATTTCTCTTTAAGTTTTTGTTTCATTTCCTTCCAAGACTTTATAAAAGCCCTACGCCTGGTGTACTCTCTCTACCTAGGTTCAATAAATCCTAACTGACCCTGTAAGTTTTATCTAAGCAAATTGAATTCTAGTTTTCTCAGTGAACTTATACCGATTAAAGTAGTACTCCATGTCAGCCATCCAGTCACTAAAAATCTTCGGGTCAAGTATACCATCAAATGTGAAAGGATCAATCTTAATCCTACAGATTATGTCATCTTCACTATCCCTACTGAAATCACCTAGACGGGGGGGGGGGGGGGGGGGGTGAATAGGTGATATGCTAATCTAGTGAACTAAATGTGCTAAATGCGGAAGCTTAAAACTATTTTGCAACACACTTAATACAACCAACAAGTGTAGCCGAATTTCCCGTGAAGGGCTCTGGACTAACTCCTCTTGATTCCCCTAGATAAGGGTTGAGGTGCTATTTGAAGCTCTTGTGGTTAAGTACAAGTGAGGCACACACAAACAAGCCAAGCATATAAGGATGATAAGCAATATGAAATAATGCAAGGTAACACAAGCAAATATGATATGATGATATGAATGATGCTTTGCACAATTAAAAGAGAGAGAGGGTTTAGAGGCAATGGATCAAACGCAAACACAAAGATATGTTCCGAGGTTCGAGCCCCTATCTCTACGTCCCCGCCTTCACCGAGAAGGATTTCTAATCCACTATACTCCCACCGAGGGAACCTTCACCGAGAAGGATTTTTACAACAAGGGAGTACCGAACTCCTCTCTCAAACACCGCCTCACAACCGAGGGGTAGGCCCGTAGCCAAACAACAACAAACACCTCTACCGAAGAGGGTTTACAAACCAAACTCCAACTCTCACTAGAGGGAGCAAACCAATCACCCGATCAACCTCTACCAAAGAGGGATACAACAAGAGCAAGGGTGTTTACAACTTGGAGGCTTCAACAACCTCAAACAATCTCTTTTTCCTCTTTTCCACAAAACAAGATCCTAATAGAATAGGATAGAAGATATAGCTCAAGTGGAAAAACTAGGTGTTTGAAAAACAAAAACGCAAAGAAAACACTTGGGAAAACTCTTTGTAAATGATAGAATTGAAGAACAAAACAAATCTCCCAAATTTCTATTTTCTTTGATTTTCCCAAACCCTAAAACACAAAAACCAATTTGGAAGTTTTTAGCCCAAAAATACTTTTGAAAACTTGTTTTAAACACTGGAGAAACTCTGAAATTTTTCTTTTCAAAAGTCTTGTCAAAATCCCCAAAGAGATGGGGTATTTATAACCCAAACAAAAAACTAGCCGTTAGGCTGATCTGGCAGCCTGACAGGCTGGCGGTCGACCGGCCAGTCGACCGCCAACGGTCATAAATATGACCGTTGGGTAATCCCGGTCGACCGCACGACCGACCGCCCAGATACAGAGAGCAGACTTCTCTGCTCCAGTCGACCGCTCGGTCGACCGCCCAGATACAGAGAGCAAAGCTCTCTGGTCCGGTCGACCGCCCGGTCGACCGGCCCACTGTGCCAGCAGACGTGCACAGCTCTGTGCACGTCGGTCGACCGCCCGGTCGACCGGCTTGGCCTGTCAGCACAGTTCTGGTCAGAAACTAGGTCTGAAAAACAGTTAAATAAATTTCTAAAAATCCCCAAAAATAGTTTTAACAATTTGCATTGATACATAAACATATGATAAAAAGTTTAGCTCAAATATCAAGCATATGAAACTATTTTTGTGTTTTAACATTTTTACCAAAAACTAAAACTTGTATTTTATCAAACTTGGATTTTTCAACACATGAATAGGAAAGTCAAAATAAGTTTGTATAAGTCATGTAAGCATGTATGTATATTGAACACATCTAATATACATAAAAACAAAGTAAACTTGTTTTGATCAATCTATTCATGAAAACCAAATCCAAAACATAAAACTTGTGTGTGTTGTGCACTTGAGCATATCAACTATACTAAGCTTTACACATGGACCTAAAACACACTAAACTAAACTAGGATACCTAAGTCTTCTTGATGATCTTCCATCTTCAAGTCGACTCGATCCAAACACCGTGATCCAACGAGCAAGGCTATGTATGATCTTGATGCTCGGGCTCTTGAATCACCAAGTGAAGGCTTCCAAACTCCTCTTTTTGAAGCAATCACCAACTAATATCTTGTTTAATGATCTGAAACTAAAATCACAAGATTATTAGTAAACATAACTACATGAGTTAATCATCATCAAAACTAGAGAGGAAGGCCTCCGGGCCAACAATCTCCCCCTTTTTGATGATGACAAAACTCATGGAGTTATATATGCATGGATTAAAGTTAAGCTTCAAAGAAGCTCCCCCTTAACTCATGCATAAACAAATAAACAATAAATATGCAATGAATAACATTGCATAATCATGCATAAACAATAAAAAGGCTCTAGATACCAATGAAATGTTCAAAAACAAAACATGCTCTAGATACCAATTAAAATTAAACTAAATTAAACTTAATATATGCAAAACTTAAATATGCATATATAAAACATGTACCAATCATGCATATTAAAAACATCTTCTCTATATATGCATGTTAAACTCTCAAATAATTCTCCCCCTTTTTGTCAATCATCAACAAAGGGGTAAACAATCAAAACAAAACAAAATTTTCTCCCCCTTTTTGTTCGAAACAATGAATCAACAAAAGGGTTAATAAAACAATAAAAAATTAAAAATGAGAACATTGTTTTTATTGTTTTGACCCTTTTTTGTCTAAAACAAAAAACAAAAACCAAATAGGGGTGACAATCAATTAAGGTACCAATTGAAAATATGTCAAAGTAGCATCTTGATACCAATTGAAAGTAAACATAGGTCAATAAACAAATGGTATATGCGATATACATTCATGAAGAGGAAGATGTGAAGCTTCCCTACATAGATACATTACATGAAAGAGGGATGACAAGCCCTAATTCACATAACGTATACTATGCAATGCATAAGAGGAGATGTGAAGCTCCCCTACACACGTGTATCACATAAAGAAGAGATGTCAAGCTTCTCAATACAAGATACACTCAATATGAATCTATATGTAGAAGAGATGTTAAGCTCTCCTTGCATATAGGCAATACACATCAAAACTTTTGTATTTATCCTTTAAAACAAAATTTTGAGATACCAATTTTTAAAACATTCAAATAAACATCTTGATATCAAAAGAAAGTATTTTTCCTTTTAAGTATTTGATATCAATTTAAACTTTTTATTTTCTATCATAAAGCAAGGGAGTGGAAATACAAATACCAATTGAAATATGAAAATCGAATTTTCTCCCCCTTTATGAAATACCAAGAAAAAACATGCATAAGCTTGTAATAAGATACCAATTGAAAATTGAATCAATTGAAACAAAGTTGAAGCTCAAGCTTTAGCATAAATAAAATATATATGTATGAAAAATTTAATACCAATCGAAATTGTTACTATTGAAATTGAAAAACATACATACATACAAACATATATGAGTATACAAGAAAGGTCAAAATTGATACTAATTGAAAGAATTTCAATGATACCAATTGAAACAACAATAATGATCAAGTGTATACATCATATAACTATCCTCCCAATCATGTTCAAGTTTAAAATGATTTTCAATTTAAGGCATACATGAGCATGATCTCCCATCCATCCGCCCGTAGATGGTAGGAGTTTTCAAAAATAGATATGAAAATAAGCTTTGTTTGAAAAACTCTACCATATCGAAGAATACCGTAACTAGTTATTGAAAATTTTGTAAACTAGTACGAAATCCTTCAAGTAAGGAATAAAACAAAAATATTTTTCATGAAAACATGAAATTCACAAAATAGTCAACACTCATAATCAATTAAGCATAAATATGACTCATGAAAACAAACACATGAGTAAACAATAAATGTGAGTGTACAAATACAATGTGAAGATCATAATCATGAAAGATGGACAATAAGTTCAATATTCCTTGAAAACAAGAAAACATGAAAATCATCAAAACTTATTTGATCTTCAAGGTATATGTATGTCCTATACAAACTAAAGTATACATACATATCCAAACACAATGAGTCCACAAAGATATATGCATTAAGGCACGTGGCTCAAAAGGATGTATATGTATAAACAATAGTTTGGATAAAATAGACATATACATGATGTTAAACAAGAATTCATAAAACAAATTCAAAAATGGGAATACAAGTTTAAAATGTATGAATCATCAAAACTAGACTATACTAGCACATCTAATGGGTTCAAATAAGCATTCAAGCTCAAACATATAATTTATTTGTGGCCCACTATATGCACAAGTATAAATCCTAGTCTTAATGAAAAACTAACATTTAAACATATATTCAAATCATGAAGCATCAAAAACAAGATATGAATAAACATGATAAACATAAACATGATTATTATGTAAATCTACATGTTATTAAACATATGATAAACATGATAGCTAAACAAACGGTGAGAACACAAAATAATAGACCATATTAAACATGGGTGTCCCAAAAGGGCTATACATGCATGTCAAGGATCTAATAAACATGACATTTACATACTAATTTATAAACATCAAAACATGCTATAAATAATAAACATGAAAATCATGCAAACATAAATAAGGAGTTAGAGATCGATACCAAAACCGATGAAGGTACTTCTCTAGTTCTCCAAACCATGGTGGTCTTCCCACCAAACCTTCCCTTGAAAGTGATGCATCCAAATAGTCTCCTTTAAGCTCGGAACGCATCCACTCCAAGGTACGGCAACTCTCACGTCATGTGAGAGCCCACACCTACATCAAACATAAGAGGGGTGGTCTTTGGTACCCACAACTTTTTGGTCCAAGGGGGTTAGTACCTTCTCTAACCCAAACAAAATTATTTGCTAAATTAGAAACATGTATACGATCATAGCAAAATTTAGCAAGGTGGCCCTTACGTCCACAATGTGTACAAGAGTACACATGAGCATACATGTGATGGGTGTGTCCGTGAGGAGCATGTGTATGCCGTGGGGGGTGTGCAAGAATAGATGGAACTTGTTTCTTTCGAAACAAAGATTCCAATCGTGTATGCCCAACAACACATTGGCTCAAAGTGGAGCCCAAACAATCAACACTCTTCTTCAAAACATTTATATCATTTTTAACACTTGAAGATAAAGTGGAGCATGCAAGGGGTGATCTAGGTGAAACTACCCTAGCATGGCAAACATGTGAAGAAATATCATTTTTCAAAGATTTATTTTTATTTAAACAAATTTCTAATTCTTTTGAAATAAAATCAATTTCTCTTTTCAAAGAATCATTTTCTTTTAAAACAAATTCAACTTTTGAAGACAAAACATCATTATTTTTCAAAATTGATTCACAATCATTTTTAGATTTTAAAAATTTATTTTCTTTTAGTGCAAGATCAAGTTGAGATCTCAATGAATCCCTTTCATTATAAACCTCAACCTTCTCTTGTAAAACCAAATCAAGTTTAGAAGACAATTTTTCATTTTCTTTATTTAATGCAAAAGTCTTCTTTTTCAAAACATTATATTTTTCTATTAATTTTTCACAAACAATGGAAAGTTCTTCATTCAAAGCATGGGCATCAACATAATCATTTAAAGAACTAGCATCATCATCATCATCTAAGTGGGTTTCCGAGTGTACCTCAAGGGAGTCATTCCCTTAGACCGTATAGCATTGTTGTGGCTCGGATTCTCCACTAGATTTCTCCTCTTGGATTGGCAATTGAAGCTTGGAAGTGGTTGTGGTTGTCAACTTGTTCCACACTGCAAAGGCGGAACCAAGATTAGAAATATGCATAAGATAATCTTTTAAAAGCGTGCTTCTAATGGCCTCAAGGGCTTGTACATTGGCCCCTACATGCTTGCTATCACTAAGGTAGGATTCCTTGGTAATGGCAAGGTGAACCTTATAACCTAGGGTTTGTAGGTAAATGGACATCCTAGTCTTCCAAATAAGAATGTTGGAAGCATCATACATAGGTGGGGTCATGAAGTCCATGGATGTAAACTATATGTGTGCAAACAAGTAAATGCAAATGATAGATTAGCAAACAAAGGATCTCACTCCTAGGATGTTAAGCCTAAAGTATCAGGAGCGTAGGCTCTGATACCAATTAAAATCACCTAGAGGGGGGGATGAATAGGTGATATGCTAATCTAGTGAACTAAATGCGCTAAATGCGAAAGCTTAAAACTATTTTGCAACACACTTAATACAACCAACAAGTGTAACCGAATTTCCCGTGAAGGGCTCTGAACTAACTCCTCTTGATTCCCCTAGATAAAGGTTGAGGTGCTATATGAAGCACTTGTGGTTAAGTACAAGTGAGGCACACACAAACAAGCCAAGCATATAAGGATGATAAGCAATATGAAATAATGCAAGGCAACACAAGCAAATATGATATGATGATATGAATGATGCTTTGCACAATTAAAAGAGAGAGAGGGTTTAGAGGCAATGGATCAAACGCAAACACAAAGATATGTTCCGAGGTTCGAGCCCCTAGCTCTACGTCCCCGCCTTCACCGAGAAGGATTTCTAATCCACTATACTCCCACCGAGGGAACCTTCACCGAGAAGAATTTTTACAACAAGGGAGTACCGAACTCCTCTCTCAAACACCGCCTCACAACCGAGGGGTAGGCCCGTAGCCAAACAACAACAAACACCTCTAGAGGGAGCAAACCAATCACCCGATCAACCTCTACCAAAGAGGGATACAATAAGAGAAAGGGTGTTTACAACTTGGAGGCTTCAACAACCTCAAACAATCTTTTTTTCCTCTTTTTCACAAAACAAGATCCTAATAGAATAGGATAGAAGATATAGCTCAAGTGGAAAAACTAGGTGTTTGGAAAATAAAAACTCAAAGAAAACACTTGGGAAAACTCTTTGTAAATGATAGAAATGAAGAACAAAACAAATCTCCCAAATTTCTATTTTCTTTGATTTTCCCAAACCCTAAAACACAAAAACCAATTTGGAAGTTTTTAGCCCAAAAACACTTTTGAAAACTTGTTTTAAACACTGGAGAAACTCTGAAATTTTTCTTTTCAAAAGTCTTGTCAAAATCCCCAAAGAGATGGGGTATTTATAACCCAAACAGAAAACTAGCTGTTAGGCTGATCTGGCAGCCTGACAGGCTGGCGGTCGACCGGCCGGTCGACCGCCAACGGTCATAAATATGACCGTTGGGCAATCCCGGTCGACCGCACGGCCGACCGCCCAGATACAGAGAGCAGACTTCTCTGCTCCGGTCGACCGCTCCGTCGACCGCCCAGATACAGAGAGCAAAGCTCTCTGGTCCGGTCGACCGCCCGGTCGACCGGCCCACTGTGCCAGCAGACGTGCACAGCTCTGTGCACGTCGGTCGACCGCCCGGTCGACCGGCTTAGCCTGTCAGCACAGTTCTGGGTCAGAAACTGGGTCTGAAAAATAGTTAAACAAATTTCTAAAAATCCCCAAAAATAGTTTTAACATTTTGCATTGATACATAAACATGTGATAAAAAGTTTAGCTCAAATATCAAGCATATGAAACTATTTTTGTGTTTTAACATTTTTACCAAAAACTAAAACTTGTATTTTATCAAACTTGAATTTTTCAACACATGAATAGGAAAGTCAAAATAAGTTTGTATAAGTCATGTAAGCATGTATATATATTGAACACATCTAATATACATAAAAACAAAGTAAACTTGTTTTGATCAATCTATTCATGAAAACCAAATCCAAAACATAAAACTTGTGTGTGTTGTGCACTTGAGCATATCAACTATACTAAGCTTTACACATGGATCTAAAACACACTAAACTAAACTAGGATACCTAAGTCTTCTTGATGATCTTTCATCTTCAAGTCGACTCGATCCAAACACCGTGATCCAACGAGCAAGGCTATGTATGATCTTGATGCTCGGGCTCTTGAATCACCAAGTGAAGGCTTCCAAACTCCTCTTTTTGAAGCAATCACCAACTAATATCTTGTTTAATGATCTGAAACTAAAATCACAAGATTATTAGTAAACATAACTACATGAGTTAATCATCATCAAAACTAGAGAGGAAGGCCTCCGGGCCAACACCTACGTCTATCGGTATTCTCTTCTTTCCTATCTCGAGTGTCATCTCTAGAATTCATCTTTATTTTTATTTTCTAACCATTCTACCGTAAGTTTTAAGTCTTGAAGCTCTTTAAGGATTAGATCTAGTTTATCCTCCATATCGAGAAGATCAGAGTGATATGTTCTACCACTATGAAGGAGCATGCACTATCGATAAATGCAAATGTAATACACACAATCACACGGATGTGAACCAATCTCATGTGTCACTAAATGTGTGCACTATATGATCAAATGAAAAAAATTTCTTAGTGATTTTTTAAAACTACGATGCAGAAAATGATTCCTAAAAGTGAATATGTAACAAGCAGTAATATAGAAAATTAGCTGCAGCAAATATAACTTACAACCGCCACAAGTTCACAAAAGACATACAAAATATCACAAAAGTGAGAGGTGATTTTAGAATATACCCAAAGGTGCTTGAAAAAGCACCAATACCAAGTAATGGCTCCCAACAAAGTTATGTAACGGCCGGATCTGTTTCCCAAAAGTTGCAAAATATTTCCAGTAGCTTTGAAACTCAGCCACGGATCCAACATCTCGAACAGGGCTGGAAACGAACTATGAATGGGCTCGAAACAGACTCTGAAAGTTGCTAGACTGCACTGTAGCTCAGGATGAATCGCGACTTGAGCTGGGTCGAATCAACTCAGACTGAGCCAGCTCGGCTGGCTTGTTGGGTCAGTGCCAAGTCGGCTGGGTTAGCTTCGAGCCAGCTCAGAGTTGGTGAATGGGTCGGGTCGGCGTGGCTACGCAGGGATCCGATCCGAATCAAACATGTGGGATCGGGTTACTAGACGTGGGTTTGAACCTACAACCTAAATCTTTATCCTTCCCCGATCGAGCGCAGTTAGGGTTTACCATTGGCAGTGGTGGCGGTGAAAGACGGCGATGGAAATGAGATGAAGTTGATGGCAGTGACTCATTGCGACGAAGTCAGAGGATTTGAGGTGGATGAAGATGGGGATCTGCGCGGCGGATGACGAGGATGATGACGAAGTCGGGCTCCATGATAGCTATCGCGGTGGCGTGACGGTGGCAAAGTTGATGGAGAGGAAGAAGATGAAGATGGTGTTATTGTACTATTATGGAAAGATTCCTGAATAACATCAATTTCAATGCGATTTAATTGTCTTATTGACTCTTTGTTAGATAAGATTTCATTATTTGATTCCGAAGCTTCTGATTCTTCATGCAATGGTATTTAAAGTGGCTTTATTTAATTTATTAACCAGTGAAGTTATTTCTTCTTTTGACTCCTTTGTTGGCCATAAATTAAACTCACTAACCTTAGAAGGAGGTTTAATAGGTACATGACCAGATTTGAATTCTTTTTCTTTATTAAAGTGGTTTCTAGTTGGGCAAATATTTTTAATTTGTTTATTAACAACTTTAAAGCAGATTCTGCTCTAATTAGTTGCTAACCCAGTATTTATATATACATATTTGTATAATTTTTTTGTTTAAATATTTTTTTTTGCAATTCTTTGAGTGTGTCTTTCTTTTGGTAAGTAAGCTTTATAAAAGCTGTTGCTTTCAAGTTAAACGCGAGCCTGTAAGCTTCGCTTTTCAACTCAAACGCGAGTCTGTGAGCTCCACGTTTCAACACACATGCGAGCTTATGAGCTCCGCACTTCAGACAATAGAATAAAGTCTGCGTCCACCGAGAGCCACGTTTTTGCTGTAACTGACAGCCATTACTAGGTCAATTAACCCCTCACGAAATGTGAACATTAATCTCCATTATAGAGGATTTATAGGGGACAATTATACCCCTGAAACCCCAATAAATATCAATGAAAGCTATGAAGAAAGAATCAGCTAATTTGGAGAAAATCAACATCTAAATTTCAGAGAGTTCGATATTCGAGCATCCTTGGCCTTAAAGAGTTCTGCTCTTCTAACTTGCTGAGTTTAAGCTCTAAATCTCTTTGAGATTATTTTAGCCATTGACTGAAGTTGCGCACTTCATCAGTAATTCAGAGAGAAGATCTGAAGATCAAGCTTGGGACTTGGCTTGTCAACAGAAGACAAGAATCGCCTTTCATCACTACACGAAGAACCCGACACTAAATAAAGAGGAGATCCACTCAAACTCTCCTCTTTTTGTAATCGAAATTGTTCCGTTGTAATCTTTTATCCGCTCAAAGAAATTTAGCCTTGTAATTTTTCCCAAAAAATAAGTTACTTGTTATTATAATTATTTGCATTTTCTATTGTGTCATTTTTTTTTATATATGATTATGATTATGATTCATGAAAACATATCTATTTGCATCTTTCTATATTGTCTCGTCACATTTCTATCCTTTTGTGTATATGCTCATAACCTATTGCAACTGCAACTATCCAAAGAACATTCTTTGCTTATAAATATTGTGAAGAATTGGTTGCATAATTAAACAGGAGATGAATGAATAAATGATTGTTTAGTTATATACATTGAGAGAGATGTGCTTGATATTATTGACAATGAAACCATCATGAAGTATTTTCAAAATATGACGCCACGTAGAGGAATATTATAGTATAGTGATAAATTTTTTTATTTTTGAAATTTTTGTATGAGAACACACATGTGACAATGTTTCTTAGAAATGAATCTCATTTATAATTATTGCTAATGTAAGTTCAGTTTTTTCTGTGAAAGCTCTGTATTTTGAACATGTGTGTGTTTCTATTACGCTCACAGTGAATTTCTGTATCCACCACTGGGCCTAACACGCAATTGTTGATGCTCAGACAAAACACAACTCGATACTTAATCTGATACCGCAAAAATTTATAATTCTGGACTAGATCCAGAGTCAAAAGCCCAGCCCAGTTACATATTTGGGAGTTAAGAATATAGCCCGAACCCATATAACTAATCGATGAAGTTTCGTCTATCCGGATCGCAAAGTCAATTGCCATTTGCCTATATCAATTTGAAGTTGCGGAACTAAAGAAAACAATGTACATTTCACGATGTGTCAGCTTATTATGCATTCAACAAAAATAATAGAATTAGCTATACAGATTTTAGTTACGTGTTTTCATTTTTCAAAATATATATTTTAAACAACTGCGCAGATCACAATAGTGGACGATCCACTAAAGAATTTGCATTAAAATGTAGAATCTGATTCCATTTTACCACTTGAAACACCAGATTTGTCTGATACACCAAATATTCTTTCTTTTGTAAACTGATCAACCAAAATAAGTTATTTTCGAAACTTCATATTTCAATAAAAGTATCCTATATGTTAATATTTACAAAAGTTTATTTTCATATAAATCTATATAAATTTTATATATGTTAAATTGCTGATGTAGGAAGTAGAATAGTAATAAAACTGTCAGCTATCGATAATCCACTTCAACTGTCCACATGTCCCTTATGCTGTCGACAAAGTAACTTCAACAGGGTTTTTCTGAGAATCGGGCAACTACAGTCATCAACAAGCTACTTTAGCTGTCAGCAGCTGAAGTCATATCAGCAGTATCTGAACTAAAACCAGATTGAGATTTTCAGTCCGAGTTGAAATCAGATTGGTTTTCTTTTTCTCTTATTTAATTAGGTTTTCTAGTTAGATTAGACTACTACTTTTAAAGCATATTTAAAGGCTATTGTATTTTTTATTTTGTACATAATATTTTAATAAATTCAATTGAGTTTTCTCTTCTAATGCTCGTGGATTCGAGTTGTTTATCTTTGCTCGTGGATTCGAGTTGTTTATCTTTGCTCGTAGATTCGAGTTGTTTTTTCTCGTGGATTCGAGTATTATCCTATCTAAAAGTTTCTTTTAGGGTTTGTTGGCGCTAGAACGAAATCTAGGCGGCATCTTCGCTTTCTTGTCTGCGCCAAGTGGCATCAAAGGCTCTACAACTTTTCGATGATGGCAGGAGACAGTAAATTACAAGGTATTTTCGCGAGGGTAAGCGCTGTTGAAGGAGATATCACCACCATCTAAACTACCTTGGATCGTATGGCCCAAGCAATCGAAAAGTTGTCTCTCACGATTGATGACCAAAGTCTAGTCGATGTTACGTACCGAAGCGGACATGATCGTCAATCAACTCAACCTCCACCACAACAACCTTCACTCCAACTACCATCACAACAACAACCATCACTACATTACCGACAACCACAACAACAACCACCACCAAGGCGTCATCTACAAAATTTTCAATACGAAGATCTTTCTGATGAGGTAGAATTGAACAAACCCTTCTATCAAGAGCACGACTTCGGAGATGAAGCTTACGGTGAAGGGATAACTTATGGGCGAGGTCATAAGAAGATGGTCAATCCTAATCCTAGCAGGAGAGGATATTTTTTTTCCTAATCATTATAGGAGAAGAGATTACCCAAATCTTAATAAATATACGATGAAGATCGAGATTCCTTCTTTTAGTGAGAAACTTGATATCTCGTACTTCTTGGATTGGGTTTACGAAGTGAAAAAGTTCTACGACATGGCTTACGTCCCCGAGGAGAAGCATGTCAAGTTTGTAGCATGCAAGCTCAAGGAAGGAGCAGCCGCATGGTGAGACCAATTACAAATCACAAGGAGACGCCAAGGCAAGTCACCCGTGATGACATGGAGACGCATGAAGCAACTTTCACATGGTAGATTTCTTTCACCTGACTATCAACAATTCTTTACAATCAATTTGGACATTGCAAATAAGATACAAAGACTGTTGTGGCGTACACGGAGGAGTTCTATCGCCTCTCATCACGATACGTTCTATCTATGATGGAAGAGCAACAAGTGGCAAAGTACTTCAGCGATTTAAAGTACCCCATCTAAGAATGTGTGATCTTTCATGACGTGTTCTCTATTGATGAAGCCCACAAAAAGGCTATGAAGATTGAGAGGTTGCAAAGCAGATCTTCGTCATTCAAAAGTGTAGCAGAGAAGACATCCAACAATACAAGAATTAGGCAGGGTTTCACATTGAGTGATTATAGCACGCCGTTCCCGAGATACGTACCCAGATACGTGTCCTGATTTTTTGACCGCATTATTTCAATTTTCTTTCAGTATTTGTTTTTAAGTTGTGATTTCTCATGTTTTTGGTATCGGATCTGGATTCTCAGTCTTAGAGTCAACCCTGACCCAGACCAGGAACCCGATACCGGTATATCACTCGATTTGACCTTTCCAGTAGTCCGATTTGACCGATTTTAGTTTCAAACATAGTTTTCTAATATTTTAGATTTTTCATGATTTTCTGAGATTTTTCAGAATTTTTCTGCAAAATCTCCAAAACCGGTGTTAGTCGGCATCGCTGACTAATTCCCAGATTTTTAGTTTTCAAATGGGATTGAATTTTTAAAAATGGCTTTCACATTACTTTTATAATATCATTTTCTATATAAATATATTTTTTGGAATTTTTCTAAATTTGTCAAAATTTGACCGATTCTGATACAGGCCGGTATCGCTGGAAGATTGCAGGATTTTTAATTTCATAACTAGGTTGAATTTCTTGAATCTAATTTCATAAGGTATCTTAAAATAATATATTCTTATTTTGAGAATTTTTTGGAGCGTTTCTGAAAAAGTCAAATTTTTGCGCTATTAAAATAATAATATTAATTACCGATCTTATCTTTTCTTGCTTTTTCCTTCTCTACACCTCTACTTTGTACTCCCAGATATTATAATAAATAAATTATTTAATAATAAAAATTTTATACTATTTTCTTTTCTTTTTCCTTATTTTTTCCTTTTCTTTAATTTTCTTTCCTTTTTCCTTTTTTTTTTCTTTTCTTCTCCTTCACTCCACCCCCCATATCCTGCTTCTTCCCTGCCCACCGCCGCCTGCAGCAGCAACCAAGCAATGATGGGCTGCTGTTGCAGCCCCTCTCCCCCCATCTCCATTCATCATCACATCTTCCTTCTCCTCTCCATTTAATTTCCTTTCATCTTCCGTCTCCTTTTCATTTCTATTTTCAATTTCAACCTCCTTCAACCAAAACAAACCCAACTCCACCTTCACCACCGGCCACCTCCACCACCTGAGCCACCGTCGCCGCCGCCCCTAGGCCGGTGCCACGCCACCCCCCACCGTACCTACTTCCTTCTGCACTTCCACACACTTCACCTATTGCATGCCACACTTCTTCTTTAATTAATAATGATATATCTTTGCTTAAGAAGAGTGTTGATTGTTTGGGCTCCACTTTGAGCCAATGTGTTGTTGGGCATACACGATTGGAATCTTTGTTTCGAAAGAAACAAGTTCCATCTATTCATGCACACCCTCCACGGCATACACATGCTCCTCACGTACACACCCATCACATGTATGCTCATGTGTACACTTGTACACATTGTGGACGTAAGGGCCACCTTGCTAAATTTTGCTATGATCGTATACATGTTTCTAATTTAGCAAATAATTTTGTTTGGGTTAGAAATGGTACTAACCCCCATGGACCCAAAAAGATATGGGTACCAAAGACCACCCCTCTTGTTTATGATGTAGGTGTGGGCTCTCACATGACGTGAGAGTTGTCGTACCTTGGAGTGGATGCGTTCCGAGCCTAAAGATTACTATTTGGATGCATCACTTTCAAGAGATTTTTGGTGGAGAGGACCACCATGTTTTGGAGATAAGGAGAGTTGCCTTCTAGGTTTTGGTAACGATTCCTAACTCCTAATTATTGTTTACATACTTTTCATATTGATTGTTTATAGCATGTTTTATTGTTTAGTTATTATCATGTAAATACCATGTTTATTAGACCATTGACATACATGTATAGTATTTGAGACATCCATGTTTAATGTGGACTACTTTTTTGTGTTCTCACCATAGTTTAGCTATCATGTACATCATGAATCTAATAACATGTAAATTTACATAGTAATCATGTTTATGATTTTCATATTTATTCATATCTTGTTTTTGATGCTTCATGATTTGAATATTTGTTTAAATGTTAGTTTTCATTAAGACTAGGTATATATTTGTGCATATAGTGGGCCACAAATAAATCTATATATGTTTGAGCTTGAATGCTTATTTGAACCCATTAGATGTGCTAGTATAGTCTAGTTTTGATGATCCATGCATTTTAAACTTGTATTCCCATTTTGATTTTGTTTTATGATCATGTGTTTTTATTTCATGTATATGTCTATTTTGCCAAACTTTAAGATATACATGTATACCCCTTGAGTCATTTGCTTTTCATGCAAATCTATACATATGGACTCAATTGTGTTTAGGGATATGTATGTATACTTTTTGTGTTGACAAATCATACATATACCTTAAAATGAAATTTGTTTTAATATAGTTTTTCATGTTTCCATATGATTTATGTTTAACTTCATGTATATGTCCATTTTATCCAAATTATTGTTATACATATACATCCTTTGAGCCACTTGCCTTCATGCATATATCTTTGTGGACGCGTTGTGTTTGGATATGTATGTATACTTTAGTTTGTATAGGACATACATATACCTTGAAGATTAAATAAGTTTTGATGATTTTCATGCTTTCTTGTTTCAAGGAATATTGAGCTTATTGACCATCTTTCATGATTATGATCTTCACATTGTATTTGTACACTCACATTTATTGTTTACTCATGTGTTTGTTTTCATGAGTCATATTTATGCTAATTGATTATGAGTGTTGACTATTTTGTGAATTTCATATTTCATGAAAAATAATTTTGTTTTATTCCTTGCTTGAAGGATTTCGTACTAGTCTACAAATTTTTCATATAACTAGTTGCGATATTCTTCATTTTGGTAGAGTTTTCAAACACACTTTATTTTTCAAATCTATTTTTTTTGAAAACCCCTACCACTCACGGGCGGATGGATGGGCGATCATGCTCATGTATGCCTTATATTGAAAATTATTTTAAACTTGAACATGATTGGGAGGATAGGTTATATGAGTTATACTTTGATATTATTGTTGTTTCCATTGGTATCAATGAAATTCTTTCAATTGGTATCAATTTTGATCTTTCTTGTATACTCATATATGTTTGTATGTATGTATGTTTTTCAATTCCAATAGTATCAATTTCGATTGGTATTAAATCTTTCATACATATATTTTGTTTATGCTAAGCTTGAGCTTCAACTTTGTTTCAATTGATTCAATTTTCAATTGGTTTCTTAAACAAGCTTATGCATGTGTTTTGTTAGTATTTCATAAAGGGGGAGAAAATTCGATTTTCATATTTCAATTGGTACCTTAATTGATTGTCACCCCTATTTGGTTTTTGTTTGTTTTAGACAAAAAGGGGGAGAACATTATTTTTATTAACCCTTTGTTGATTCATTGTTTCGAACAAAAAGGGGGATAAAAATCTATTGATTTAGTTTTACTTTTACCCCTTTATTGATGACTGTTTCTTTGTATTAAAAAGGGGAGAAGATTTTGAGTTTGTTTGAGTTTTATATATGCATATTTATGTTTTGCATATATTAAGTTTAATTTAGTTTAATTTTAATTGGTATCTAGAGCATGTTTTGTTTTTGTTTTGTTTTTGAACATTTAATTGGTATCTAGAGCCTTTTATTGTTTATGCATGATTATGCATTGTTGTTCATTGCATATTTATTATTTATTTGTTTATGCATGAGTTAAGGGGGAGCTTCTTTGAAGCTTAACTTTAATCCATGCATATATAACTACATGAGTTTTGTCATCATCAAAAAGGGGGAGATTGTTGGCCCGGAGGCCTTCCTCTCTAGTTTTGATGATAATTAACTCATGTAGTTATGTTTACTAATAATCTTGTGATTTTAGTTTCAGATCATTAATTAAGATATTAGTTGGTGATTGCTTCAAAAAGAGGAGTTTGGAAGCCTTCACTTGGTGATTCCCGAGCCCGAGCGTCAAGATGATACATAGCCATGCTCGTTGGATCACGGTGTTTGGACCGAGTCGACTTGAAGATGAAGATCGTCAAGAAGACTTAGGTATCCTAGTTTTAGTTTAGTGTGTTTTAGATCCATGTGTAAAGCTTAGTATAGTTGACATGCTCAAGTGCACAACACACACGTTTTATGGTTTTTCGGTTTTAGTTTAACCGATATTTGTTTTCATGAATAGATTGATCAAAACAAGTTTAATTGGTTTATGTATAGTAGTTTCATTCTATACATGCATGCTAAACTTTTAAACAAACTTATTTTGACATTCCTATTCATGTATTGAAAAAGTCAAGTTTGATAAAATACAAGTTTTGGTTTTGGTAAAAATGTTAAAACACAAAAATAGTTTCATATGCTTGATATTTGAGTTAAAATGTTTATCACAAGTTTATATATCAATGCAAAATGATAAAACTATTTTTGGAGATTTTCACAAGACTTAAAAGAATTTTTAGGTATATGTTTAACTGTTTTTCTGACCCAGTTTCTGACCCAGACTGTGGCTGACAGGCCAGGTCGGTCGACCGCACGGTCGACCGAACCATGGGCCGGTCGACCGTTGCGGTCGACCGACGTGCACAGCCTTGTGCACGTCTGGCAGACACAGGGCCGGTTGGCCGGTCGGTCGACCGGACCAGAGAGCTCTGCTCTCTGTATCTGGGCGGTCGACCGGGGCGGTCGACCGGATTGCCCCAACGGTCATATTTCTGACCGTTGGCGGTCGACCGGGCCGGTCGACCGCAAGCCTGTCAGGCTGCCAGATCAGCCTAACGGCTAGTTTTCTGTTTGGCCTATATAAACCCCATTTCTTTGGGATTTTGGCCAAGGTTTTTGAACAAGAAAAATTCCCAGTTTCTCCAGAGTTTATAAGAAGTTTTCAAAGAGTTTTAAAGCTTAAAAGATTTCATCTTTATTGTTTTTCAAGGGTTTTAGAAAATAAAAAAAACTAGGTTTTTGGGATATTGTTTTGGATTTTCATTTCTATCATCTACAAGAGATTTCCCAAGTAGTTTTTCTTTGTGATTTGCTTTCCAAAAACACCTTGATTTCCACTTGAGCTATATCTTCTATCCTAATCTATTAGGATCTTTGTTTTTGTGAAAAAAGAGAGTTTGTGGTCTTTGTAACCACTTGTTGTAAAAACCCTTGCTTTGATTGGGTTGCTCCCTCTTTGGTAGAGGTTGAGGATTGTGGTTTGCTCCCTCTAGCGAGAGGTGGAGTTTGGTTTGTAAACCCTCTTCGGTAGAGGTGTTGGTTGTTGTTTGGCTACGGGCCTACCCCTCGGTTGTGAGGCGGTGTTTGAGAGAGGAGTTCGGTACTCCCTTGTTGTAAAAATCCTTCTCGGTGAAGGTTCCCTCGGTGGAAGTGCTCGGTGGACAAGATAGTGGATTAGAAATCCTTCTCGGTGAAGGCGGGGACGTAGAGCTAGGGGCTCGAACCTCGGACATATCTTTGTGTTTGCGTTTGATCCATTGTCTCTCTAACACTCTCTCTCTTTATATTGTGCATAGCATTATTCATTTCATATCATTCATATTGCTTGTGTTGTGCCTTGCATATTTCATATTGCTATATCATTATATGCTTGGCTTGATTGTGTGTGTGCTTCACTTGTACTTAACCACAAGAGCTTCATATAGCACCTCAACCCATATCTAGGGGAATCAAGAGGAGTTAGTCCAGAGCCCTTCACGGGGAATTCGGCTACACTTGTGTGTTGTACTAAGTGTGTTACAAATAGTTTTTAAGCTTCCGCATTTAGCGCATTTAGTTTCTAAATTAGCATTTACACCTATTCACCACCCCCCTCTAGGTGTTTTTCACTAATATCACCTCCAAATCATATATCTCATGACATCTGATACACTATCACTTAATACTTGCCCTGTTATGACATATTAATGCTTAGCTTATGATTATCACATTTACGGAAATCTTGTACCTGTTATCCTGTATTATATACAGTGACTTGAATTTATAGTACTCATATACTCTTGAACTCCTGAAATCCTAATCTTGTCATGCACTTGCTTTTTTCGTAAATTGATAATTATATAATAAACTATAAAAAGGGACAACTTGCATTGGGTCGGCTATCAATATATGTTCGTGTTTACAGTGATACTAGGTATGTTGTGCAACTAAAACTTCCGGTCTAACCTGTGGGCCTCCAGGCGACTGATGGGAGTGCTGGCTCCCTCCTTCCTAGTACCATCTTGATAAGGGCATCCTATAAGACCCTCCTGTACGCCTTGCGGCCGGTTCCAAGCACCAGCAACGGAACATCCTGGACCATGGTCCCCGGCATACACGGGACCCACTGTAAACATTGTTCGTTGATACCCCCGTTGGTTTTCAATAACAGCCTCGATTTACTCATATGTGGATGTATGTGTGCTGGGATGCTATTACGCATACCTAGACATATGGGTAGAACGAGTAATAAATATGAATATTAAAAATAAGTAATAATAGGCCTTATCACTTTCATTTTATGTCTCCATTGCATGCTTACTATACATGTACACTCGACACAGTTCTTGATGCTTGTTACTGTTTGGTTATATCAACACATATATACTTATCTCTACACGACACTTGGCATTCACCTGAATATTTGTTGGGGAGTTTCTGACTCCCCTGGACTTGCATGTTCAGGTTCTGAAGCTTGAATTGAAGTGGAGCCCTCCACCGAAGATCAAGTTTATCTCTCGGCGCAGGCTGATTAGTCCTAACTCCTTCTGTTCCTGAATCTTCCTGCAAGCTCGGGAGACTTCCTCTCAGCTCGTGAGAACCTTTTTACTGTACAAATTATAATTCTTACTTTTATCCTGACCGTGATATAATGTACATGTACTAATATATCACGCTCTGTGATAACTTTGTAATCCTTATGTTGGAAAGTATATATACTGCGTGCTTTCATACTCTACTTCTTACTTGTACTGATGCTTAGCGTATATACGTGAGGATATTTCTGACCTGCATATATACGTCGCAGTAGCGTTTCCGTATCCGTCAGGGCGGGGCGTTACATCATATCAACAAGTGAGAATCAAAGCATACGACCTTCACAAAAATCTAAATGGGATTCTATTAAGATATTTATTATTTTTTATTTATTATTTTTAAATTAATAATGTTTAAACTATTTATGTATTAGTATGTTCCTCATGTTTCTTGTAGTGCCCTCGTCAACCTGATAGCATTCAGTGTGGATATTATGTTATGTCGATGATGCAGGATATTATCCACTTTCGATTGGATGCTATTCCTTCTGAGGTATAATTTATGTGTCTGAATTTTCTCTTAATTATCAAATTTAACAAAAACATTTCAATATTTGCTGCTCAAATTCGGAAAAATATATACAGATAATGAAATCAATAAAATTCAGGAGAAATGAATGGATATTTGTTTATCTCATTTAATAGTAAGTATTATTTTAATACTTTAATTAGTCTTTATATCATTTATATGCTTGTAGTTTCTTATGATAAAATTTTTCTCTTTCTAATTACAGTTGATTAAATCTCGAGAAATTGTATTAATGATGTTGTATATATAGATCCTTCGGAGTACAGTACACATGTTATACTCTTCACCCTCATTTTGGTGCGTATGTATGTTATTTGATGCATATTTCAATTTGTTGCATGTGTTGTACTAATATTAAACTTAATGTGAAAATATATATGTGTATATGTATAAATTAAATGTATCCAGCCATGTGAATGTGTATTTTCAAGTAATGGGTGAATTAAGAGTTAGCTATATGTGTTTTTGTGAATGTTATATTTATTTGCAAATATTGAAAATATACTTGATGAAGAGATAATGTGTTTCTTTATGTTGTAATCTCTGTTTCTAAATATGGATTGTATCTGCTTCCACTGATATTGTAAACAGTGTTTTTTGTATTTTAAAATTTTAATTGAAAAAAATAGAGCTTTTCACGTAGGTTATCATTAATAACTGATGCTAAAGGTACCTTTTGCGTCGGTTCTATTAAAGAACCTATGCGAAAGGTGCATCAGTTCTGTAGCAGAACTGACCCTTTCACGTCGGTTCTTCTTAGAACCGATGTGAAAGCCAAACACATTTCGCATCGGTTCTATACAGAACAGACGAGAAGAGCTATTTTTGCGTCGGAATTTATCTGACGAGAAAAATACCTATTTTTTGCGTCTCCTGGATACATGTCAGTTGTGGGACCGACGCTGTTTACTTATAGCATCAGATTTTATCCGACATGAATCCAACTTTTTGCAGTAGTTGTTGGCCTAGAGGCCCTTCACCTTAGTTTTGATGATGACTAACTTATAAAAGTTAGTTTACTAATAATCTTGTGTTTATACAGTTTCACTTATTGATCAAGATATTAGTAGGTATTTAGCTTCAAAAAAGGAGTTTTGGGAGCTAACACATGTTGATTTAAGAGCTCGCGCGTCAAGATCGCATCTAGCACTCGGTTGGAGTCAAGCTCGTCGGATCGTGTTTGGATCGGGTCGTCTTGAAGATGAGGATCGACAAGAAGACTTTGGTTTGTTTAGATCTTGTGTAAAGATAGATAGTGTTGATATGCTCAAGTTCACATACACACACAAGTTTAATACATTTAGTTTTCGGTTTAACCAGTTTAGTTTTTATATAGACATATATATGGTTTCCATGAATAGATAGAATCAAAACATGTTTACATGGTTTAATGTATATTGAATTTGATCTATATACATTTGTACTTTACATATTTGGAAAAACTTACTTTGAGGATCATATTCATGTGTTTTAGAGTTTTATATTTAACAAAACCTATTTTTGGAGTTCAAGTTAAAAACATAGATATATCATATACATGTATATTTGATTATATCCATATACAATATGCTTTAAAAAGAGTTTAAATATCTTGTTTTTGTATTTATATAAGTTTGAAAAAATTGGATTTCCATTTCAAAGTTTGGTTTTCGAAAAATACGATTTTCGTTTTAAAACCTAATTTCAATATCATAAAAATGGTTCAAATAGTTTATACTATGTGTTCATTTTTGGTCACACATATTTGTTATTCAAAGATCTTATAAAAACTGAATTTTGTGAAATTAATGTGATTTTATGGGATTTAATTAGTATTAAATCATTCAAGTTTTCAGTCCTATAATCCTTGCCAGACTCAGCTGGCGGTCGACCGGACCAGGGATCGGTCGACCGGACCGGTCGACCGATGTGCACACTAATACGTGCACGGACCAACCCAGTAGGCCGGTCGACCGACTGAAAGCACCCAGCTCTCGGGCGCTGTCGGTCGACCGGGCAGTCGACCGGAGCGCCAACGGTGAGAATTATGACCGTTGGGCCGGTCGACCAGCCGGTCGACCGAAAGGGCATTTCTGCCCTTTCCAGCTGCCAACGGGCAGATTTTTGAGAGGCCTATAAATAGGACCCCTCTTTGGCTGATTTTAACAAGAATTTAGAGAGAAAATTTTTCCATCTATACAAGTGTTTTTGCATCAAGATTTCAAAGAGTTTTTGTGCTTTAAAGTTTCATCTTTATTTGTTTTCAAGGGTTGAAAAAATCAAAGAAAAAGAGAGTCTTTGGGGAAATTATTTTGATCTTCATATCCATTTATTCTAGTTTTTTCTCACGTGTTTTTCTTTGTGATTTGTTTTCCTAACACCTTATTTTCTCACACTTGAGATATCATCTCTATCCTATCTTGAAAGTACACCTAGAGGGGGGTGAATAGGTGTACGGCTAATATATGAACAAAAATGCAGAAATTAAAAAACTAAATTGCAACATACTTAATGTAACCAACGAGTGTAGCCGAATTCCCGGTGAAGGGCTCTGGACTAACTCCTCTTGATTCTTCTGAATAAGAGTTGAGGTGCTATATGAAGCTCTCGTGGTTAAACACAAGTGAGGCACACACAAACAAGCCAAACATATAATATATGAATGAGAAATATGAAATGATGCAAGGCACAATATAAAAGAGAGAGAGAGAGTAAGAGAAAGTGGATCAAACACTAACACACGGATATGTTTCGAGGTTCGAGTACACAGCTCTACGTCTCCGCCTTCACACAGAAGGATTTTCACTAACTTGTCCACACAGGACTCCCACACAGGGAACCTCCACTGAGGATTTGGGGCAATTACAATTTTAGAGTACACAACTCCTCTCTCAACAAATACAACCTCTCACTAGAGGCAATGCACAACCAACACAAATTCCACCTCACACAAGAGGGGTAGGCACTTAGCCAATACAAATCAATCACCTCACACTTGAGGGATTCCAACACAAACTCCACCTCTCACTAGAGAGAGCTAAACACAATCTCCACCTCTCACTAGAGGGAGCCAACCACAACTTTCACAATCACCTCACAATAGAGGGATACCAAATCAATCTCCTCTCACTAGAAGGATATCACAATGAAGGAAGTTTACAACTTGGTGGTTACACAACCACGAACTAATTTTCCCACAAAGATAAAAATCCTATAAATAGGATAGCAAGATAGCTCAAGTGTGAAAAACAAAGAGTTTGAAAATCAAAAACTCAAAGAAAAACTTTAGGGAAAAACTCTTAGATAGAATTGAAAATGAAGATCAAACCAATTCCCAAAGAATTTTCTTTTCAATGATTTTCCAACCCTTTTAAAACAAAATAAAGATCAAATCTTTAAAACCAAAAACTCTTTTAAAAACTTGCTTTTAAACACTTGAGAATGGGAGAAATTTTGCTCTTGAAATCTTGGTGAAAACTGGCCAAAGATTGGGGTATAAATAGACCCAATCAAAATCTGCCCGTTGGCTGGCAGAAAGGTCAAAAATGACCTTCCGGTCGACCGGCCAACGGTCAAAAAATCGACCGTTGAGCCTGCCGGTCGACCGCCCGGTCGACCGCGCCCAGAACCAGAGAGCAACGGCTCTCTGGCTGGTCGACTGCCCGGTCGACCGGGTCAACCCGAGAGTGGGCTGACTTCAGTCGGTCGACCGCTCGGTCGACCGACCAAGCAAGCTGGCCTGCGTGCACGTCCTTGTGCACGTCGGTCGACCGGTCCGGTTGACCGACTCTTGGTCCGGTCGACCGGCCCGGTCAACCGCCAGAGCCTGGCAGGACAGATTATAGGATTTAAAAACTTGTGTTTTTATTATCTAATTAAATCCCATAAAATCTCTAAAAATCTACAAAAATAGTTTCAGTATAATAATTTAATATACAAACATGTTTGAGTAAAATCAAACCATGTTACAAATATTTTGAACTATTTTTGTAACTTACAAATTTTGCCGAAAACCAAAATCCGTATTTTCCAAAACTTGTATTTTTGAAATGGAAAACCGTTTTGTCCAAAACACATTCAAATACAAAAACATGATACTGAAACAACATTTAAGCATGTTTGTATATGGATATAATCCAATATACAAGAAAAATATATATATCAATGTTTTTGACATTAAATCTAAAAATAAGTTTTGTTAATATACCAAAACTCCAAACTCATGAAATAGACTATCAAACTAAGTTTGTCTAAATAGATGAAGCATATATGTATATAGAACAAATCTAATATACATTAAACCATGTAAACTTATTTTGATACTATCTATTCATGAAAACCAAGATCGGTTAAACGAAAACAAAAAACCAAAACATGAAACTTTAAACAAGTGTGTGTTGTGAACTTGAGCATACCACACTATCTAATCTTTACAAATGGATCTAAACTATAAACTAAACAATGTACCAAAGTCTTCTTGTAGAGCGCCGTCTCCAAGTTGACTCGATCCAAACGTGATCCACTGAGCTTGACTCCAAACGAGTGCTAGATATGAACTTGACGCTCGGGCTCTTGAATCACCATGTGAAAGCTCCAAAACACCTTTGTTGAAGCTAATCACCTATTAATATCTTGGTTTAAATATCTGAAACTAAATATCACAAGATTATTAGTAAACTATAACTACATTAGTTAATCATCATCAAAACTAGAGTGGAAGGCTTCTGAGCCAACATATCTATAGGATCTTATTTTGTGAAGAAAATTGGTTTGTGATCTATTGAGATCACCAAGGGTTGTAATCTTTGTGATCACCAAGGGTTGTAATCTTTTTTGCTTTGAGTTTGTGTTCATCCCTCTTGTGTAGAGGTGATTGAGATTGTGATTTGGGTTTGTGGTTATCCCTCTTGTGAAGAGGTGATCGTGGTTGGTGTTAGCTTAGTGTCTTATCCCTCTTGTGTAGAGGTGATTGTTATTTGGCTTAGTGCCTTATCCCTCTTGTGTGAGGTGATAGTTGTTGTGCATTGTCTCTTTGTAGAGATGGTTGTTGTTGGAGAGAGGAGTTGTGTCCTCCTAAGTTTGTATTGCCAAATCCTCGGTGGAGGTTCCCTGTGTGAGAGGTCCTGTGTGGACATATAGAGGAAATCCTTCTGTGTGAAGGCGGGGACGTAGAGCAGTGGCTCGAATATCGAAACATATCTTGGCGTTTGCGTTTGATCCACTATCTCTAAACTCTCTCTCTTTATATCTTGTATTGCATCATATTGTTCATATCATATATATGCTTGGTATTGATTGTGTGCCTCACTAGTGTTGAACCAAGAGAGCTTTATATAGCACCTCAACTCTTATTTAGAGGAATCTAGAGGAGTTAGTTCAGAGCCCTTCACCGAGAATTCGGCTACACTCTTTGGTTACACTTGGTGTGTTGCAATTAGTTTTTAAATTCCGCATCATTTGTTATTAGATTAGCCATACACCTATTCACCCCCCTCTAGGTGTATTTTCAATTGGTATCAGAGCTTACGCTCCTGATATTAGATTTAGCCACCTAAGAGTGAGATCTTAGCTTGCTAATCTAGATTTACATTTGCACACATATTTGCTTACACATACTCATGGATTTCATGACCCCTCCCATGTTTGATGTTTCTAACATCGATATATGGAAGCTTAGGATGAGTGCTTATTTAAAATCCCTAGGTTTGCATGTCTATCTTGGCACTACCAAGAAAACTATTTTGGTAATGCCAAGTACATTGAGGCTAATGCACAAGCCCTAAATGCACTAAAGCATTCACTTAGTAAAGAATTTTATCTATACTTTCTCATTGTGATTCCGCTTTTGCAGTGTGGAATACTTTGATATCTCCCAAGCTTCAAACGACAAACTTTGTGCAGAAAGAATCTAGTGGAGATGAGTCCGACGAAGCGTGCTACATGGTCCAAGGGAATAACTCCCTTGAAGTACATTCAGAAACTCAACTAGATGATTGTGCTAGTTCTTCAGGTGATGACATCATGGATGCCGATGCATTAAATGAAGAACTATCTATTGTTTGTGAAAACTTTCTTGAAAAATATAAACTTTTGAAAAAGAAAAGCTTTAAATTAAAAGAAGAAAATAAAATTTTATTTTCAAAACTTGATTTGATTTGCAAGAGAGGGATGAGATTTTAAGTGAGAGGGACTCATTGAAATTCAAACTTGACCTTGCCCTAAATGAAAACAAAATTTTAAAGAGTAAAAATGATTGTGATGATGTTTTGAAGAAAAATGAGGTTTTGTCTTCAAAACTTGATTTTGTTTTAAAAGAGAACAATTCTTTGAAAAATAAAATTGCTTTGATTTCAAAGAATTGGATTTAGTTTCAAAAGAAAATACTTCTTTAAAAAATAATTTGGATTCACATGTTTGCCATGCTTCATCATCTAGTATTTCTATTGCATACTCCACTTCTTCTTCTAATGTTGAAAATGATATAATTATGTTAAAAAAGAGTGTTGATTATTTGGGCTCCACTTTGAGCCAATGTGCTATGGATCACAAGAAATTGGAATCCATGTTTCGCAAGAAACATGCACCTCATGTTCATGCACACCATACACGACATACACATGCTCATCATGCTCACACACATGATTCTATGTATGCTCATGTGTATACTTATACACATTGTGGATGTACGGGCCACCTTGCAAAATTTTGTTATAATAGATTAAATATTTCAAATTTTATAAATAAATTTGTTTGAGTTAGGAAAGGTGCCTACCCCCATTGACCCAATAAGGTATGGGTACCAAAATTCACTCCAATTCTATTTAATGTAGGTGTGGGCTCTCGCTCAACGTGAGGATGTTGGTGCCTTGATGGTGGATGCGTTCCGAGCTAAATGATGACACTTTTGGATGCATCACTTTCAAGAGATGTTTGATGGGAGGACCACCATATTTTGGAGACCTAGAGACTAGTCCTATTGGTTTTGGTAACTATCTCAACTCTTTATATTGTTTACATGCTTTTATATTATTGATTTGTAGCATGTCATGTTTTAATGCTCAATATGTTAAATACAATGTAAATTAAACATGTGATATACATATGTAGTATTTGAGATACACCCATGTTTATATGGACCATTAATTTGTATTCTCACTATAAGCTATTGTGTATATCCTAGTCTAAAACATGTGCATTTAATATAATGATCATATTGGTTATATTTTCTTCTATGCTTCATATTTGATTACTTGTTTAGATGTAGTTTGCATTAAAACTTGTGTCAATACTTGTACAACTAGTGAGTCACATTTGATTATTATATGTTTGTGCTATGTTGCTCATTTGTACCCATTAGATGTACTTGTATAGCCTAGTTTTGATGATTCTTACATTTTAACTTGTATTCCCTATTTTGCATATATTTTTCATAATAATGTATTTAGCTTCATGTATATGTCAATTTTGTCAAAACTTTAAATATACATGTCTATCATAGAATCACTTGCTTTTCATGCAAAACTATTGTGGACTCACTTTTGTTTGGATATGTATGTATACTTCTAGTTTAGACAAGACATACATATGCCTTAAAGTTTGTATTATTTTGATGGATAATTAAATTTTTATGTTTTTCATATTTATGAAGGAATTTCATTGAGCTTCATTGCCTATTTTCATGATTTTATTGATTACATGGTTTTTACACTCACATTATTTTTTTTTACTCATGATTTTTGTTTCATGAGCATATATGTGCTTTATTGCT
Organism: Agave tequilana; assembly: GCA_038442645.1. Classification (NCBI taxonomy): domain Eukaryota; kingdom Viridiplantae; phylum Streptophyta; class Magnoliopsida; order Asparagales; family Asparagaceae; genus Agave; species Agave tequilana. The sequence goes on from JAVJIF010024134.1 coordinate 53,807, forward strand.
ATTTGAGTGTCGATGATCGTGTGACTTACATGTTTTCATGAATATATTCATGTTTTATTCCTTACTTGAAGAATTTCGTACTAGTTTTCAAAAATTATCTTTAATCTAGTCTTTATTCTTTATTTGGTTGTGATTTTCAAACTTGTTAAACAATTTTCAAACTCTTATTTTTTGAAAACCCCTACCTTTAAGGGCGGTTGGTTGGGAGACCATGCCTTGTATACACTTATTGAAAATCTATTTAAACATGTGCATGAAATGGAGGTAGTTATGAGATATACATGATTTTAATGTAAATTTTATTTTTGTATACTCATATGTGTTTCCTATATATGTATGCTCTAAATTTCAAATAGTATCAATTTCAATTGGTATATTCATTCTCATACATATATATGATTTGATTGTGCTTACAATATCTTAAAGCACAAATTATGTTTATGCTAAAGTTTGACTTAATTTTAAATGTTGATTGGTTTTACAATGAGCTTTTGCATTGTTTTCAATTGGTATTTCAATCGGTATTTTTTATATACTTCATATTTTACATTTCAATTGGTATCAAGAATATACAATATATTTCGATTGGTATCAAATATTTCTTAAGATATACATGATTTTAAAATGAAAAATTCAGTTTGTATACTCATGATATTTCTTTCTAAGCTTGATTTAGTCCTTAATGACAATTAATTTTCAATTGGTATCATATACAAGCTTATGCATTATTTTTATTGGTATTTATAAAACGGGAGAAAAATTCTTATTTTATCTTTCAATTGGTTTTACTTTTCAATTGGTATCATACTCCCAATATTTATGAAGAAAAATATTTTTCCTTGGTATATACTTACATTTTCAATATAGGTATCAATAAGTTTAAATTGATATTATTTTCAAATTGGTATCCTTTATTGCAAAAGGAATATAATGTTTACCTAAAAATTTGGTGTTTATTTTCAATTGATATCACGTTCTTTTATTGGTATCAATTCAAAAAAAATTATTTCTTTCAATTGGTTGTTTCCATTGATTATGTTTATTATTTTAAATTGGTTCTTTCAATTGACTGTGTTTATTAGTATCAAAATTTTTGTTTACGTTTATTGTTTATTTGGCTTCACCCCTTTGTTGATGAATGACAAAAAGGGGGAGAAGAATTCAGGTTTATATTTTATATACGCATGTTTTACTATGTGTTATGCATATATCTTATTTTATTAGTATCTTGAGCTTCATTGCATATATTTATATGTTTATTGGATATGCATATGTTAAGGGGGAGCTTCTAAGAAGCCTATCCTTAATAGATACATATATATAACCTCATAAGTTTTATCATCATCAAAAAGGGGGAGATTGTTGGCCTAGAGGCCTTTCACCTTAGTTTTGATGATGACTAACTTATGAAGGTTAGTTTACTAATAATATTGTGTTTATACAGTTTCAGTTAGATCAAGATATTAGTAGGTGTTTAGCTTCAATAAAGGAGTTTTAGGAGCTAACACATGTTGATTTAAGAGCTCGCGCGTCAAGATCGCATCTACCACTCGGTTGGAGTCAAGCTCGCCGGATCATGTTTGGAGCGGGTCGTCTTGAAGATGATGATCGACAAGAAGAGTTCAGTTTGTTTAGATCTTGTGTAAAGATAGATAATGTTGATATGCTCAAGTTTACATACACACACAAGTTTAATACATTTGGTTTCGGTTTAACCGGTTTTGATTTTATATAGACATATATATGGTTTTCATGAAGTTTACATGGTTTAATGTATATTGGATTTGATCTATATACATCTGTGTTGGCCCAAGGTTACAATCACCCGTTTTTAGTGTGTTTTGATGATTACAAAACATATTAGTTATTTGTACTAATATTGTTTATTGTTTAAGTGTGTTTCAGGATTCTAACTCAACTAGAAGGATTCTTCCCTAAAGGAAGGTGCTTTGGACTCAAGTCAACTCAATTTGGGCTCAAGAATCAAGTTTTGAAGATCATATGGTGAAAGCCCTCTTGAAGAACTTGAAGTCTTTAGAATCATTGTAAGAATAGAATGTTAAAGTTTGAGTGTTGGATATTGGCTCTAAGATACACATACACAATTTGGTTTTGTTAAAATGTGAGTCTTGTATTTAAGTTTTCATGTTTTAAATTTGGTTTCATGCCTTAGTAGATATTTACATGACCCTAAGTTTTACAAAATAAATATCATGTTTAGATCATGTTTATATACTCCTACTAGCATGTTACTTAAGTTTGTTCAAACCCAAAACTATTTTACAAAGTTTTCTAAGTCAGAAAAAATATTGATTTTCCTGTTTCAGGCTGACCGGCCGACCGGCCCGGTCGACCGGCGCCAGTGCCAGGACGTGCACGTTTGTGCACGTCTGTCGGCCGACCGCCCGGGTCGACCGACTGTAAGTAGTTGCTCTCGGGTTTTCTGGGTCGACCGCCCCGGTCGACCGCCAGAAGACCCGAGCCAACGGCTCTTTGCCAGCTGAGCTGGCGGTCGACCGGCCCGGTCGACCGCCAAGCCTGCAACAGCCCAACGGCTCTTTCCTCTTTTGTGCAATTCTGAAATCTGTTTTTTGATCTGTTTTTGCAGACCTTTTTCTGAGGTTTTGGAGAACTTTTTCAGAGCAAATAAACTCTAAATAAATTGTTTTAAACCCATTTCTCTCCATATAAATAGAGGAGAAGACTCTCTTGTAAGATACTAAGAAAAATCCTCAAGTTTTCAAAGAGAAAAGAAAAGTGTTTAAGCTCTCCATTTCCAACTCTTTCTTGAGCTAGTTTTCAGTTGTGTTCCTTAGCAAAAATCATCTCTACAACTGAGTTTTTCTCACTACACTTCATAGAGCCAAAAATTCCTAACTCATTCTATAGTGAAGTTGTAAAAAGAGTGAGAGTGTTGTAAAAGAGTTTGGTGATCTTGTTGTGATCACTCTTGTTCTTGTGACCTTCTTGTTCTTGTGGAGACACCTCTTCGGTAGAGGTTATTGTACTTGGTGGAGCTCGGTGCTCGGGTCTTCGGTAGACCGTTGTAATCGTCCTCGGTGGATAGTGGAAACCCTTCACGGAGGTGAAGGCGGGGAGTAGAGCGGTGGCTCGAACCTCGAAACAAACATCTTGTGTTTGCGATTGCCTTGCGTTCATTTTTGCTTTAAATTTCTCTTGCACTCTATTGCTTTCAATTACTTACTTGAGATCTAGTTTTCTTTCCTTGTGTTATTGCTTGTGATACTTGTGATATATCTTGTGTGCATTTCATCATTGCATTTTATTCATACTTTGTTCGATCAATTCTCATACAACAAGGTTGCATTGCGCACCTCTAACCCATTCAAGGAGAATTGGGAGGAAGGAGTTCAGAACCTCTCACGGGGTATTTGGCTCTTAGTCTTGTTTTGAGAGATCGTTGCATTATTCATCCATCATAGTTTTTAAAAGAATTATTAGATTAGCTATTACACCTATTCACCCCCTCTAGGTGTTTTTCAATTGGTATCAGAGCTTGGACTCTAGGCTCTTGGCTTAACAACCTTAGAGAGATCCTAATATTGCTAATCATTTTATTCATTCTCACGTAGTAAAAATGGCCGATGGAATTAAGACCCCTCCTAAGTTTGATGGACTTAACTTTCCCATATGGAAGGTTAAGATGACCGTTTTCTTGCAATCTCTAGGAAGTCGAGTTGTAAAGGCCGTGACCAAACCCTTTAGTGCACCCCCCGGTGATAAATCTACTTGGTCCGAAATTGAGACTAAGGAATTTGATGCCAATGCTAGGGCTCACTATGCACTCCTTCAAGCCCTTAATGATGATGATATAGCTAGAGTTATTCATTGCAAGTCCTCATATGAAATTTGGACACATTTTCTAGTTACACATGAAGGGACTTCACAAGTGAAGAGAGCTAAGATAGACCTTTTTCGGTCCCAATATGAAAACTTTTGCATGCAAGAAAATGAAACCATAGATGATATGGTTACAAAATTTACCAAGATTACTAATGGACTTTCTTCTCTAGGTGATGGCATTGATAATGATCAAAGAGTTAGAAAGATCATCCGGGCTCTTCCTCCTTCATGGGAAGTAAAAGCAACAACCTTGAAGGAACTCAATGACAAGGAGGAGATGGAGCTAATAGGTCTCATTGGGAACCTCAAAACCCATGAGATGGAAAGAAAGGCAAGGGAAGATATGGCTCCTTCTAAGAAAAAGACTATAGCCTTCAAAAGCCAATCCACACACTCCGACAAAGACGATGAAGAAGAAGATGACGAAGAGCTCTCACTTCTTGTGAAGAACGTCCAGAGGATGTACAACAAGGCTAAATTTCAAGGAAGAAGGAGATGGCAAGGAGGCAAAGAAGAAAGAAAGATAATTTGCTTCAATTGCCAAAGACCGGGACACATTCTTGCGGAGTGCCCGGATAAAGTGAAGCCCTCCACCTCAAAGAAGCCTTACAAGAAGAAGGCAATGAAAGCTACATGGGATTCCGAGAGCGAGTCCGAAGAGGAGATTGATACCGCCAACATGTGCTTCATGGCAAATGAGAGCACAAGCAAGGTAACCCCTTCCACTTCTCTTAATGATGAACTTTTCATGGATGAATTAGGAGAAGCATTTGTAGAACTTTCACATAACTATGACTCTCTTAAGAAAAAGTATCTAAAAATGAAAAAGGAAAATGAATCTCTTAATCATCAAGTCTTTACTATTTCTAAAGAAAAAGATGAATTACTTTCCACTCTTATTTCCACCCAAAAAGATTATGACAAGTATAAGATTTCTTGTAAAGGCAAGTCCCACAAATGATTCTAATGAGATTACTATGCTTAAAGAAAGAATAGACTCATTGGGAATTGTTTTAAAAAATTGTGAGTTTGATAAGAAGAAGCTAGAGGCCATGTTTCCTAAGAAACAAGCCCCTAAGAAAAATGTTCACCATGCTTATGCTCATGTTCATACCACACAACCTTTACATCGTGGCAAACCCCCAAAGCATGCTCACACTTCACACACACATCATGCATTCATGTATGGAAGAGTGTTCTCATGTTCACATTGTGGGCGGAAAGGACACTTAGCCAATTTTTGCTATGATAGACTAAGTGCATCCTTTCATAATGTTTGGGTTCGAAACACTAACTTTTAAGGACCCAAGAAAGTTTGGGTACCAAAGTCAACAATTTTGTTAAATGATATAGGTACCTTCCAAAGCCCAACGACGTAGAGGATTGTGGTATCTTGATAGTGGTTGCTCAAGGCACATGACTTGGGACATCAACAACTTTGCAACCCTATCAAGATACCATGAAGGTGGCACCGTCACCTTCGGAGATGATGCCAAAGGTAAAATCATCGGTATTGGTAATGTAAAACTCGACACATCCCCTTTAATTGAGAATGTAGTTTTAGTTGATGGCCTCAAGCATAACCTCTTGAGTGTTAGTCAACTTTGTGACAAAGGTTTTGATGTTGTTTTTGATAATGTAGTTTGTAAAGTAATTGATAGAATTTCTAATACTTGTGTGTTTTCCGATTTTCGTGAAAGTAATGTTTATATGATAGATTTATCTAATATGTCTTGTAATGCTACTTGTTTACAAGCCCTCGATGACGACTCTTGGTTGTGGCATAGAAGATTAGGCCATATTTCATTTGACCATATTTCTAGGTTAAACACAAAGGAAATGGTGAAAGGTATTCCTTGTTTGAGTTTTGAAAAGGACCGAGTTTGTGACGCATGTCAATTTGGGAAACAAACTAAGTCCTCTTTCAAGTCAATTAAGGATATCATGACATCACGTCCTTTGGAGTTAATCCATATGGATCTATTTGGCCCTACACAAACCAAAATTCTAAGTGGGAATAGATTTGCATTTGTTTTGGTTGATGACTTTTCACGGTTTACTTGGGTTTTCTTTCTTGAACACAAAAATCAAGCATTTTCATATTTCCAATCTTTTAAGAAAAGAGTTGAAAAAGAAAAAGATGTTTCAATTTTAAGGATAATAAGTGATAGAGGAGGTGAATTCATTAACCTACCCTTTACCACTTTTTATGAAGAACATGGAATAAAGCATGAACTTTCTTGTCTTAGAACTCCACAACAAAATGGAGTAGTTGAACGGAAAAATCGAACTTTGCAAGAGATGGCTAGGACAATGCTAAGTGAATATGGTCTACCACATTATTTGTGGGCCGAGGCCGTTAATACATCATGCTATATATCAAATCGTGTTTTCTTGTGTAAAAATACTTCAAAAACTTCTTTTGAAATGTACTTTTTAGAAAACCAAATGTTTCATATTTTAAGGTTTTTGGATGCAAATGTTTTGTTTTAAATACAAAAGATAATTTAGGAAAATTTGATGCTAGATCTTATGAGGCTATTTTTGTTGGTTATTCTAGGACTAGCAAGGCTTATAGAATCTTCAATAGATCATCTTTGACTATTGAGGAATCTATACATGTTAAGTTTGAAGAATCTAACTTGTTTGTTAAGAATGTTGTAGAAATAGATGCATTGGATGAAGGCTTGGAGAATGTGACCTTGGAGGATACACCTACTATGGGAGACAAGCCAAAGGATGATGAAGGAAGTGAAGGTAAAGTAGAAGAGGCTCAATAACATGAAATTCAATCAATTGACGTGGAGCCTACTCAACAACTTCCAAAGGGTTGGAGATACAATCCTCATCATCCCAAGGACCTCGTCATAGGTGAAGTATCTAAAGGGGTAACCACTCGCTCTAAACTTCATGATTATTGTGGTCATTATGCATTCATTTCTAATGTTGAACCCAAGAACGTCCTCGAAGCCGAGGCCGATTCATATTGGTTGCTAGCCATGCAAGAGGAACTCAATCAATTTGAGCGCAACCAAGTTTGGCACCTTATTCCTAGGCCCCACGATAGACCAACAATTGGTACTAAGTGGATCTTTAAGAACACGTTGGATGAATCGGGTAACGTTGTTAGGAATAAAGCTAGGTTAGTTGCCCAAGGTTACACTCAAATCGAAGGAATCGATTTTGAAGAAACCTTTGCACCCGTAGCACGGCTTGAAGCCATACGGATGACACTAGCATTTGCCTCATATAAAGATTTTAAATTATTTCAAATGGATGTTAAAAGTGCTTTTCTAAATGGTTTTATTGAAGAGGAGGTGTATGTTGAACAACCCCCCGGGTTTGTTGATCCTACACATCCGGATTTTGTGTTTAAATTAGATAAAGCTCTTTATGGTTTAAAACAAGCCCTAGGGCTTGGTATGAAAGACTTTCTTCATTTTTAATTTCAAATGGTTTTAAGAAAGGAAAATTGACACAACTTTGTTTACAAAACATGTAGGAAAAGATATTCTTATTGTGCAAATTTATGTTGATGACATTATTTTTGGTTCTACTAATGAATCTCTTTGCCAAGCTTTTGAATCATGCATGAAGGAAGAATTTGAAATGTCTATGATGGGGGAACTCAACTATTTCCTTGGACTCCAAATCAAGCAAAGGAAGGATGGGATCTTCATCAATCAAGCCAAGTACACAAAGGAATTAATCAAAAGGTTCGGGCTTGAAGGATCTAAAGTAAGCAAAACTCCCATGGCAACAACTACCAAGCTTGATAAGGATGAACAAGGTAAAAATGTAGACATTAAGCTTTATCGTAACATGATTGGTAGTTTATTGTATTTGACGGCTAGTAGGCCGGATATTATGTTTCTGTTTGTTTTTGTGCACGTTTTCAATCTTGTCCTAAAGAGTCTCATATAATTGCGGTTAAACGCATAATTAGATACCTTAAGGGCACTATTGAAATGGGTTTGTGGTATCCGAAAACCGGCCAATTTTCAATGACGAGTTTTTCGGATGCCGACTATGCGGGTTGTAGGGTAGATAGAAAGAGCACAAGTGAAACATGTCAATTCTTAGGTAATTGTCTTGTATCTTGGTCTTCCAAAAAGCAAAATTCGGTAGCCCTTTCAACCGCCGAGGCGGAGTATGTTGCAGCCGGAGCTTGTTGTGCACAAGTTCTATGGATGAAACATACTCTCCTCGACTATGATATACACTTTGATCATGTTAAAATATTTTGTGATAATACTAGTATTATTCACATGACAAAGAATGCAAATCAACATAGTAAAACCAAACACATTGACATTAGGTATCACTTTCTTAGAGATCATTATGAGAAAGGTGATATTGATATTGATTATGTTTCTACCGATTTTCAACTTGCCGATATTTTTACTAAACCATTAGATTATGCTAGATTCTCTTTTATTTGTGATGAGTTGAATGTTTGCATTATGGATTCTTAAAGAATTTCTTTTGTTTTTTTTTAACCCTTTTTGATGTATGACAAAAAGGGGGAGAAAAAGTATAAGTTTGTTAGAAGTTTGTTTGTTGTTTATTGTCTATTAAGTTTTTGACAAAACTATTGTGTTTTCAATGCTTCATGTATCTTTCTCATTGACATTCTTTATACATAACATTGTTTGAGGGGAGCTTTCCAAGCTCTTCTTCCATTTTTTTTAAATAACTTATATGTTTTGTCATCATTAAAAAGGGGAGATTGTTGGCCCAAGGTTACAATCACCCGTTTTTAGTGTGTTTTGATGATTACAAAACATATTAGTTATTTGTACTAATATTGTTTATTGTTTAAGTGTGTTTCAGGATTCTAACTCAACTAGAAGGATTCTTCCTAAAGGAAGGTGCTTTGGACTCAAGTCAACTCAATTTGGGCTCAAGAATCAAGTTTGAAGATCATATGGTGAAAGCCCTCTTGAAGAACTTGAAGTCTTTAGAATCATTGTAAGAATAGAATGTTAAAGTTTGAGTGTTAGATATTGGCTCTAGGATACACATACACAATTTGGTTTTGTTAAAATGTGAGTCTTGTATTTAAGTTTTCATGTTTTAAATTTGGTTTCATGCCTTAGTAGATATTTACATGACCCTAAGTTTTACAAAATAAATATCATGTTTAGATCATGTTTATATACTCCTACTAGCATGTTACTTAAGTTTGTTCAAACCCAAAACTATTTTACAAAGTTTTCTAAGTCAGAAAAAATACTGATTTTCCTGTTTCAGGCTGACCGGCCGACCGGCCCGGTCGACCGGCGCCAGTGCCAGGACGTGCACGTTTGTGCACGTCTGTCGGCCGACCGCCCGGGTCGACCGACTGTAAGCAGTTGCTCTCGGGTTTTCTGGGTCGACCGCCCCGGTCGACCGCCAGAAGACCCGAGCCAACGGCTCTTTGCCAGCTGAGCTGGCGGTCGACCGGCCCGGTCGACCGCCAAGCCTGCAACAGCCCAACGGCTCTTTCCTCTTTTATGCAATTCTGAAATCTGTTTTTTGATCTGTTTTTGCAGACCTTTTTCTGAGGTTTTGGAGAACTTTTTCAGAGCAAATAAACTCTAAATAAATTGTTTTAAACCCATTTCTCTCCATATAAATAGAGGATAAGACTCTCTTGCAAGATACCAAGAAAAATCCTCAAGTTTTCAAAGAGAAAAGAAAAGTGTTTAAGCTCTCCATTTCCAACTCTTTCTTGAGCTAGTTTTCAGTTGTGTTCCTTAGCAAAAATTATCTCTACAACTGAGTTTTTCTCACTACACTTCATAGAGCCAAAAATCCCTAACTCATTCTATAGTGAAGTTGTAAAAAGAGTGAGAGTGTTGTAAAAGAGTTTGGTGATCTTGTTGTGATCACTCTTGTTCTTGTGACCTTCTTGTTCTTGTGGAGACACCTCTTCGGTAGAGGTTATTGTACTTGGTGGAGCTCGGTGCTCGGGTCTTCGGTAGACCGTTGTAATCGTCCTCGGTGGATAGTGGAAACCCTTCACGGAGGTGAAGGCGGGGAGTAGAGCGGTGGCTCGAACCTCGAAACAAACATCTTGTGTTTGCGATTGCCTTGCGTTCATTTTTGCTTTAAATTTCTCTTGCACTCTATTGCTTTCAATTACTTGCTTGAGATCTAGTTTTCTTTCCTTGTGTTATTGCTTGTGATACTTGTGATATATCTTGTGTGCATTTCATCATTGCATTTTATTCATACTTTGTTCGATCAATTCTCATACAACAAGGTTGCATTGCGCACCTCTAACCCATTCAAGGGGAATTGGGAGGAAGGAGTTCAGAACCTCTCACGGGGTATTCGGCTCTTAGTCTTATTTTGAGAGATCGTTGCATTATTCATCCATCATAGTTTTTAAAAGAATTATTAGATTAGCTATTACACCTATTCACCCCCCTCTAGGTGTTTTTCAATCTGTGCTTTACATATTTGGAAAAACTTATTTGAGGATCATATTCATGTGTTTTAGAGTTTTGTATTTAACAAAACTTATTTTTGGATTTCATGTCAAAAACATAAATATATCATGTACATGTATATTGGATTATATCCATATACAATATGCTTTAAAAAGAGTTAAATATCTTGTTTTTGTATTTATATAAGTTTGAAAAAATCGGATTCCCATTTCAAAGTTTGATTTTCAAAAATACGATTTTCAGTTTAAAGCCTAATTTCAATATCATAAAAATGGTTCAAATAGTTTATACTATGTGTTGATTTTTAGTCACACATATTGTTATTCAAAGATCTTATAAGAACTGATTTTGTGGAATTAATGTGATTTTATGGGATTTAATTAGTATTAACTCATCCAAATTTTTAGTCCTATAATCCTTGCCAGACTCAGCTGGCAGGCGACCGGACCAGGGGTCGGTCGACCGGATCGGTCGAACGATGTGCACACTGATACGTGCACGGACCAACCCAGTAGGCCGGTCGACCGCACGGTCGACCGACTGAAAGCACCCAGCTCTCGGGTGCTGCCGGTTGACCTGGCGGTCGACCGACAGTCTGAAGCCGGTCGATCGGGGCGGTCGACCGGAGCGCCAACGGTCAGAAATATGACCGTTGGGCCGGTCGACCGGAGGGGCATTTCTGTCCTTTTCAGCTGCCAACGGGCAGATTTTTGAGAGGCCTATAAATAGGACCCCTCTTTGGCTGATTTTAACAAGAATTTAGAGAGGTTTTCCCCATCTATATAAGTGTTTTGCAGCAAGATTTCAAAGAGTTTTTTGCTTTCATCTTTTATTTGTTTTCAAGGGTTGGAAAAATCAAAGAAAAAGAGTCTTTGGGGAAATAGTTTTGATCTTCATATCCATTTCATTCTAGTATTTTTTCCAAGTATTTTTCTTTGTGATTTTTTTTCTAACACCTTGTTTTTGTAAGATCACCTAGAGGGGGGGTGAATAGGTGATGGCTAATCTAAAGGTCACTTATGAACAAATAATGCGGAATTAAAACTAAGTTGACCAAATTAAAACTTCTTTTAATTAAACACTTATGTATAACTCAAGAGTGTTGCCGAATTTCCCCTTGCGAGGCTCTGGACAAGCTCCTCTAGATTCCCCTTGAATGGGTTGAGGTGCGCGCGTTGGCTCTCTTGTTGAATACTAGTGTTAACAAGCAATCCCACGCAAGTATAAAACAATATAAGCATAAGGGTATATCAAGCATGTACAAGTGAAGACAATGAAAGTAAATGCAAGATATAAAAGAGACAAAGAGAGAGAGAGGGAAGAGTAAGCAATCGCAAACACAAAGGGTTTGTTTCGAGGTTCGAGCACACTTGCTCTTACATCTCCGCCTTCGACACACGAAGGGTTTCCACTATGCAAGATCCCACCGGATCTCTCCTCGTGCCGCAACACCTACAAGCCCTCGGACTCCCAAGTCCCGTACACACGCAAGTCCACCGACTCGCCGAGGCCGCACCTCGAACCAAAGAGTTCACACCGAACTCCACACCACAACGAGCACACTTGCTCGTATCCTCAAGTAACAAAGAATGATCTTTGGTGATCACAACACTTTGATCACCTTACAAAGCTCTCACTACAACTCTCCTATAGGATAGATATATCTAGGATGCTCAAGTGTAGTGTGAGAAATCAAGGAAAGAAAGCTATGGAGGAAAACTCAAAGAATCACTAATATACTCTCTTGATAAAAACTCCCTTTTGATTGGAAATATTTGCTCTCAAATTGTGGAGAAAAACTTCTGAAATGAGTGGGAAAAACTGCTCAAGAAGTCTCAAAAATCTTAACCTCAAAACAGTTGACAAGACCCCCTTTATAGGCTGCCAGAAAT